>VMDR010007503.1:0-40100 GCA_007922815.1 Macrotus californicus | reverse complement strand
AACGGGGATGTTCACTTTCACCACTCCTATTCAACATAGTATAGGAAGTCTTAGCCACAGAGATCAGAGAATTAAAAAAAAAGGTATCCAAACGGGAAAAGAAGAAGTAAAACTGTCATTATTTGAAAATGACGATAGTGTACATGGCAAACCCTAAAAACTCCACCAAAAACTACTATATTTAATAAATGAATTCAGCAAACTATCAGGATACAAAATGAATATTCAGAAATCAGTGGCATTTAATACACCAATAATGAACTATCAGAAAGAGAAACAATCCCATTTACTATTGCAACAACAAAAAAAAAATAAGGTACCTAAGGAGGTAGAAAATCTGTACTGGGAAAACTATAATACATTGAAGAAAGAAACTGAGGGTGATACTAGTAAGTGTAAGCATATACCATGTTCATGGATTGAAAGAATTAACATCATTAAATTGTTCATACTATTCAAAGAAATCTACAGAGTCAATGCAAATCCTATTAAAATACCAATGACATATTTCATACATCTAGAAAAATATTCCAAAAATGTATATGGAACCAAAAAGGACCCAAATAGCATCAGCAATCTTGAGAGAGAAGAGCAAAGTTTGAGGTATCACAATACTTGATATTGAACTATACTGTAAGGCCATTATAATCAAAACAGCCTGGTACTGGCATAAGGACAGGCATATAGTGCAATGGAACAGAACAGAGAGCTCAGAAATCAACCCACATCTTTATGGTCAATTAATATTTGACAAAAGAAGCAAGAGCATGCAATGGAGTAAAGACAGTCTCTTCAATAAATGCTGTTGGGAAAATTGGACAGGTATATGCAAAAACATGAAACTAAACAATCAATTTACACCATACACAAGGAACTCAAAATGGATAAAAGACATAGGTGTAAGTCACAAAACCATAAAAATCCTACAAAAGACATAGACAGCAAAATCTCAGACATCTCTTACACCACCAATATCTTTGGTGATACATCTCCTAGGGCAACAAAGAAAACAAAGGAAAAAATAAACAAATGGGACTGCATCAAACTAAAAAGCTTTGCACAACAAAAGAAACCATCAACAAAATAAAAAGGGAACCTACTGCATGGGTGAACATATTTGTCTATAAAATATCTAATAAGGGGTTAATTTCCAAGTTATATAAAGAACTTATACAATTCAACACCAAGAAGACAAACAATCCAATTAAAAAATGGGGAAAGGACCTGAAATAGACACTTCTCCAAAGAGGACATATAGATGGCCCATAAACATATGAAAACATGTTCAATGTCACTAATCATCAGAAAGATGCAAAAGTGAGATATCACCTCCCACCTGCCAGATGGCTATCATCAATAAATCAACAAACAGTAAGTGCTGGAGTGGATGTGGCAGAAAGGGGACCCTAGTGCACTGTTGGTGGGAATGCAGACTTACACAGCCACTGTGGAAAACAATATGGAGTTTCCTCAAAAAATTAAAAATGGAACTGCCTTTCAACCCTGCGATCCCACTTCTTGGAATATATCCTAGGAATCCTGAAACACTAATCAGAAGGAATATGAGGTCTGTCCAGAATAAGTCCAGCCATTGTTACTACAGCAAGAATGGTTTGCATGACATCGATATAAGCTGGCAGCCAAGAAGAGTGGACTGGAATGCACATGCATGAACAATGATGACTTGATTGTACTAGTCAGGGAGTGGGGGTAGATGCCATTGAGTGAGCATGAGTACAATATGATCGTCACATTCAAAATGAGCAAATAGAACAACAAATCTGCATCCAATTTTGAGTTAAGCTTGAACATTCCTCTGTGGAAACTATTCGGATGATTCAGAAGGCCATAGCTATGGGCAACTGGTGATTGGCAGCTTCATCACTACAATGTGCCAACTCATACAGCATGCCTTGTGCAAAGTTTTTTGGCGAAACACCAATTCACCCAGGTTCCTTAGACCCCCTGCAGCCCAGATTTGGTACCTTGTGACTTCTGGCCTTTCCAAAACTAAAATCACCTTTGAAAGGGAAGAAATTTCAGACCATCAATGAGATTCAGGAAAATACAACTGGGCAGCTGATGGCAATTGGGAGAAATGTGTGAGGTCCCAAAGTGCTTACTTTGAAGGGGACCAACATATCATTGTCCTGTGTATAATGTTTCTTCTATTTTGTATCTTCTTCAATAAATATCTCTAATTTTTCATATTATATGACTGGATACTTTCTGGACAGACCTAATACATGCACCCCTATGTTCACAGCAGCATCATGTACAACAGCCAAGGTCTGGAAACAGCCCAAGTGCCCATCAGTAGATGAGTGGATAAAAAAGCTGCATCATTTACACAATGCATTACTCTGCTGCTATAAGAAAGAAGGAACTCTTACCCTTTGAAATAGCATGGATGGTCCTGGAGGATATCATACTAAGCCAAATAAGGCAATCAGAGAAAGACAATTACCACATGATCTCACTCATGTGGAATCTAATGAACAAAATAAACTAACAAACAAATAAAACCAGAGGCATGTATACATGGAATAGACTGACAGATCTCAGAGGGGAGAGTGGTAGGGGGGACTGGAAGAGATTAGCCAAAGGACATATATGCAAATAGGCATAGCCCCTGGACACAAGCAACAATGTGGGGAAGGCCATGGGGTAAGGTGCGGGCATGGTGGAGGGGGAAAAAAGAGTTAGGGAAGTGGGGGACCCCTGTAATGGTGTCAACAATAAAAAAAAATAAAAGAAGGTAGCATTCACAGGTTCCAGACATTAGGGTATGAATATCTTAGGAAGGGGAGGGGGTCACCTTTCAGTCTATCACTATGAATTCACACTCCCTAAAAGAAAAAAACTTGGTACTCCATCTGTCTTGTTTCTCATTTGTAAACAAATGCATGGAAACCATGACCTCTAAGAGTCTAATGTTTGCAGCCATGGTTCCTCAAGCAGCAACGCCAGTTGTTTGATTAGCTGCCTTCTGGTCAACCACTTAACTTTTCCCTGCACTGATTACCTTCATTTCCTCTAGCACAGCAATTAGTGAAAATAAGTCATTATAGGGAGTAGACAGTTTTAAAACATGTAGCTTGAAAGAATAAAGCAATGTGACAAATGACTGGCCTCTGGAAAAGTAAAGCTTCAATGAGATACCCAGCCAGCTTTGTGGTGAAGGTAATACCTAGGCTCCTGTTTCACCAGGAACACTTTCCTTCCTATGAGCGGTGACCTGGTCAATCACAGAAAGAGCATGAGTTTGTAGCTGCCTGCTGCTACTCCGTGTATATTTTGACTGCTGATATCACTAATACTTACACAGTTCAGGCAATTGGATTCTGTCACAGGTCTAGTTGGAAAAACATGCACAGGAATCTCAATATCCCATGAGCCACTGCACTTTTAAGATTTATAAAGACTTGGTGTATCTTAGATGGTATCTTGGTGGTTTATTTCCTAATATAACAGAAGAACAAAGGAGCATAAAAAGAACATGGAGAAGGCATCTAAAAATGTGCTCCTTAGTTGTACTACTGGGATGGGGTATAGTGACTAAACACAGACTCTGGAGGCAGAATGCCTCCTTTCCATTCGCATGTTTTTAGATGAGGATAAGGCCGTGAGAAGTTACAGTAGTAATTCAGGAATGTTAACACTACATGCCAGGGGCTCTCTAAGTACTCACACTTTTTACAGTTCTTAAATATTCATTCCGTGGATATTTGGACTAGATCATCTTTAAATCAATTCCTACATTGACTTCTGAAGACTGTTCTTGAGTGTCTGTGTGAAAGCTGCCCCAGAGTTCTCCTGACAGGAAGCAAAGCTGTCCCCAACACAGCCCCCAGGACTGGCCCTCCAACAGGGGAGACAAAGCAGGAGCGCAGGCACCCCGACACAGGCTGCCACAAGAATACAGGACAACTTTCTCCAGGGGGAGGTGATGCAGAAAGGTACCATCTGTCTCTCCTTTTTCATTGCACTGGTTTTTTCAGGCGCACTTGCCACGTGGCAGACACCATGTCCTCCTCATACCTAAAAAGCAGGCCTCAGCAAACGAGGACACGAAATCAAGGCAAAGGCGGGGCCCTGGGTCAGGTCACGTGACAGGCATGGACGGAACCACACTAGAACCCAGCACTGCTTTTTCCCCGGAGTCTGAGCGAGTTCGTGCTGCCTATCGCACCGTGTCCCCTGCTCTCTTTTCTCCTCCCGGTTCTACGGTGCCGGCTCTAGTCGGCTTCCCAGGCTCCGCAGTAGACCAGGACCAGCCACGCACAGCTCCGGGAGAGGCGGTGCTCGGTAGCCCGCATCCACGTGGTCCGCGCTGAGCCGCCTCCGCAGCGCCCTCTAGCGGTGCTAGTGTGTGGCAGCCCTGCAAAATCGTGAGCTTCCAGGCTGTCAGGGAGCTTTCAGGGAGACAAGGGTGTCCACCTATCGGATTTCAACCACAATCACTATACACTGATGACTACGGGCTAGGCGGTATCCTAAGTGGGTACTTCTGTGGTTACTTAATTCTGCCCTGGCCACAGCCGAGGTGAAGCGCTGTCACTGTGTCCCACTTACAGTGGAAGTGAGGCTCAGACAGGCAAGCCTTAGGCAGTCACGAGACTTGAAGTGACATAGCCAGGGCTCAAAGTCTGCTGCTCTGTCCCCAAAGGGCCTGGCTGTTAGATAGATCAAGGATCTCAAGGTTTGAGCCATTCCTATGAAATGCTGTTCTTGCCACATGTTAAAACGTAGCACAGTATTTTGCAGCCCAGCTATAAACAGGGCGAGCTTGGCAGGAATGCAATGGGATAAATGTAACCAGCTGTAAAGAAAAAGTCAATGTGTAATTGACCAAGTAGTGTACTAGCCAAGCCTCCCATGGGGAGGCAGAGCTTTGGCTATGAATCCCTCCCCTCTACTTGCTGGAAGTACATAAAACTACCTTGTGACACACCCTGAGTCTGAAATAGAACATCACAAGCCAGGAACTCCTTGAGCTGGGTAACCTGGCCACTGTGCCACTACCTGTCCCTCAGGCTGACCTGTGTTCACAAGCTGTGATAGGCCTATGGGGTGTGCCTGTGCTCTGGGCCCCCTAGGTAAAGGGGTGCTGAGCCTACCTGTCAGGGACCCTGGGCTGGTGGGGAGGGGTGTTGGGCAGCAACAGCAGCGGTCTGCCACTGGCTGAGACCTGTGGAGAAACCATCTGTGCAGGGTAGCTCCAGAAGAGACCAGATTTCTGCCCTTCAAGTGCCTGTGTTTAGACATTGGTGTTTATTTCAACGGAAAATAAATGGCCCCTTTGCTCTCTCTGGACACAGGAGACCACCTAGATTTGAAAGAACCCTTTTTGGGTTTGGCTTTCATCTGGCAAGTGGCCTCTCCTGTATATTTTGTGGCTTTTGTCCTGTTTCTGTTTGATATGCTTCACTGTTTAAAAAAAAAAACCTCTCAGGTACTGGGAACACTTATTCTAACCTTTTTAGTGGTGGTTAGCATTCACTCTGCTGAGCTTGTACTAGCCCAAATGGATGTAAATAGTATCTTGTATCTATTGTGGTAATTACCAAGGCTTATTTTTAGTAAGCATAAAAATCAAAGAAGCAATGGGAGAAACCCAGCTTTGAAGGCTCCATACCTGTATCTTTCAGTAATTGGAAACATGTTAAAGAATAATTTTCACTTCTATTACCTCCAGAAGATGATTTTTAATGTAAAATCAATCTATAATTAAACAAGAGAAGCCATCAGATCAGATGACTTTCAACTTAGGGGATAAAAGGAGATTCACTCTTTGGCTGAGTTGCCTGCAGAAGCTGATAATCTTCAGCTGAACAAACTTGCTCTACAACCAGTGTGCTCTGGGGCGAGGCCCATAGGCCTATAGACCTGTGTGTACGTAAATACTCCTGAGTGATGAGCATACAGTGACATTTAAATACTGCAATAGGAACTCTAATCTTCTATAAAAGACCTGGGTTTTTACTTTAAAGGGAGAAGAAATAATAGCAATATTTCTGTGAAGAGACATGAACATTAAAAGAGAATGTCTGAATGACAATGTACAAGTGAAAAAGTCCCTGAAATATTGGGAAGGCAGGTGTTACTGTCGTGGTAGAGTCTATGCACGTCTCTGCCAGCAGGGGAATTGGAACAACTCGTTAAATCCAGCTTGAAGTCAGAATACTATTATCAGAGGAATCAAAATGTGGATAATCTATTCCCCAAACATTAATCGATTTATGTGACTTGATATGATTGCCAGGGAGGGGAGCTCTCTTTGTGAGAAGAATAAGGGCTGGTGGAGAGTTTTATTTGTCTGTGTATATGTTTTGATAGATGGAGAGTAAAGGGAAGGGTCAGAACCACCAGCTCATTTGACTGGCTTAGCTTCTTTAGTGAGAGAAGCTCTCCAACCAGAAGATAAAAGCTATTTGTATTAATTTACTCCAGCACATGTTTTTAATAACTACTAAGTGTAGCTGTAGGCATAGCTCGAAATGCTTTGAACAGAACAGACAAATGTCCTTGACCTAGTGGAGCTTACATCCTGTTGGTGGGGGCGTTCAGAAAATACAAGTCAAAGGAGGAAAATGTTTGGTATGTGAGAAAGAGATCAGTGCTATGGAGGAAAGTCAAGTGCAGAGGTAAGGAATAGTCGAGGAACACTTCCTCGTACAAGATACACTTAGATGCAAGTTGGAGGAAGTGAGCAAGCCAGGAAGAAATCTGGGGGAAAATCTTTCCAGATACAGGGAAGAGCAAATACAAAGGCCCGAGGTAAGAGCGTGAGGAACCCAGGAGCAAGTGGCTGAGGCAGGAAGCCAGGCACAGTGGGAAGAAAGGCAGAGAAGAAATGGAGACAGAGAGCGGGGTAGCACATGGAAGGACTTTGGGTTACTCTCAGCAAATCCAGATGCTGCTGCGAGGTTTTGAACAGAGGACAGATGATTTACACCTTATAACGTCTCTCTGGCCTCGGGGTTCGGAGTAGATTGCAAGGCACAGGGTAGAAGCAAAGATACCAGTTAGGAGGCTGATCTGTTCCAGTTATCCAGGTGAGAGGTGATAGTGGGTTGGGCCGAAGTGACAGCTTATGGAGGTGGTGATAAATGGTGGAATTCTGGGTTTATTTTTTCCTGAACATTTTATTTAAAAAATTTTCAAGTCTACAGAAAAGTTGAGAGAACAATACAACAAATACCTATCTTCCTTTCACTCAGATTCACCAATTGTTAAATATTTGCCCAATTTGCTATAATACTGTATCTACATATAATTAGAAAGAGAAGGGGCAAATGCTAAACCACTTGAAGGTATAGACATAACACTTCACTCATAAATATTTCAGCATGTGCCCTTGGAGAACAGGGATGCTCTTTAACATAAGCACAATACCGTTACCACTCTCAGATTATTTAGTGTGATAGCATAACATTATATGATATGCAGTTCACATCCAGATTTCCAAATTGTCTCAATAATGTCTTTTGTAGCTGTTGGGTTTTTTTATCCCTGACCCAGGATCCAATCAAAGACCAAACACTGTACTTAGTCTCCTTTAATCTACAACAGTTCTTCCACCATTTACTTTTAATCTTCATGACATTGACATTTTTTAAGAGTTTAGAACCATTGTTTTAAAAAGTGCCCCTTAATTTGGTTTCATCTCTTTGTTTTCTCAAATTAAATTCAAATTAAACATTTTTGGCAAAAATACTGTATAAGATGGATGTGTCTTCCTTGCATAACATCAGGGCATGAAATATCAGTGTATCCTATTGTTGACAATGACAAATTGATTATCTAATTAAAATAGTGTCTTCCAGATTTCTCCGTTGCAATGGCACATTTTTCTATTTATAATTAATAAACAATCTATTATTCTCAGAAACTTCGATTGGCGTATGTAATCCGGTATCCCATAGGACCAAAGTACAGATCAAGGAAAGAATTCCTTTGGTGACTTTGACTAGAAAAAGGTATGTTAGTGGTGGATTAGGGTGTGGGCTTTTGAACTCTGGGAGATTTGTACCTTTGGGTACTGTGGTTGAATTGTGTGCTGCAGGCATCATATTCTTACCTGGCATTTGTCATGGAAATAAAGTAGAGAAATACAAAGAATTGTGAGGAATCTTCTATCAGATGTAAAGAGCTCAAAATCAATAGTACATCTAGAGCAGTTTTACTTTGGCCTTATGACCAAGGACAGACAGAAGGAGCCAGGTCACCACAATGTGACTGGAAAGGAGTGCAGAGGAGATGTGAGAGTACTGGCCCCCATGGGCTGCAGTTCAAGTGCCAGAGGGATATTTCGGTGGCTAGGGGGTTCCCCCGGAGAAGTGTGGCATCTAAACCCCAAGCTGAGCTCCCCAGCCTATAGCAACAGAGCTGGAAAGGAACCCAGATAACATCCAGCTGTGAAAAGCAGCAGGGTTTCTGTCTGTGGGGGAGAGATGGCTAGAGACACAGACACCCTCTTAAAGGGCCACTACATAAAATTTCATTTGCAGCCACTTACCCTGGGCTCTGGCAGAGGGAGGGCAGAGTAGACTAGAGATGCTTGAGAAAAGTCTTGGGATGGTGGCTCTAGGGAAAGAACTGAAGGAACAGCCAACAGGATCCTTGTGCTGAATCATTCCCCATGTTGCAGAAGCCATCTCTCTCAGGCAGAGCACTGCTCCCCAAGTGGCATCAGCCTGAGGGGAAGTAATAGCCCTGCCCACAGGAATTACTACTGGTCCTCACCCTGTGGAGCTAAAGCCAGGATGCTTATACAGTTGGAGGATATATCATTGATTAGTATAACAACTAAGGCAGATCTCTTGGAGCTTTGAGACTTCAGCTGACCCTCCCCCAGCCTGGTGATAATAAAAGCCAGCCTTGGTGCTCAGCCTGGTTCTTTCTGCAAACACCCAGGTCTAACAGATGGTGCCACACTCTGTGGATCACTGATAGCTCCAAACAGGTGGCCCAGGACCAGTCACAAGCAGCATCTGACAAAGGTCTGCACCATAGTCTTTGCAGATCTACCTAATACATAGAAACAAATAAAAAGAAGCAGCCAAAATGGGAAGACACAGAAACAGACCCCAAATGAAAGAACAAGAGAATTCTCCAGAAGAACTAGATAAAATGGAGGCAAGCAATTTATCAGATAGTTTAGAATAATGATTATAAGGACACTCAACAGTATGAAAAAATACATAGGAACTAAAAAAAAGGACCAGCTGGAAATAAATAAAGCAATATCTGAAATAAAGAATACACTGGAAGGAATAAACTGTAGGTTAGGTAAAGCAGAGGATCTAATCAGGGATTTGGAAGACAAGGTAGAAAAAAACACCCAGGCAAAGCTCCAAAAAGGAAAAATAATTTTAAAAAAATAGGAGAGTTTAAGAAACATTTTGGAAACATGAAGCATAACAACATTTGCATCATGGGGATACCAGAAGGAGAAGAGAGCAAGCAAGGGGCTGAGAACCTATTTGAAGAAATAATGACCAAAAATGTCCCTAATCTGGTGAAGGAAAAAGACACACGAGTCCAGGAAGCTCAGAGAGTTCCCAACAAGTTGGACCCAAAGAGGCCTGCACCCAGACACATCATAATGAAAATGACAAGGCTGAAAGACAATGAGACAATCCTAAAAGCCTCAAGAGAAAAGAAGGTCATTACATGCAAGGGAGCAACAATTAGACTGTCATCTGATTTCTCAACAGAAATATGTTAGGCCAGAAGGGGGTGGTGTGAAATATTCAAGGTGATGAAAAGCAAGGACCTACAACCAAAGCTATCTTACCCAGCAAGGCTATCATTTAAAATCAAAAGAGAAACAAGGAGCTTCCCAGATGAGAAAGGAATTTGCTAACACCAAACCAGTACTGCAACAAATGTTAAAGGGCTTGCTTTAAGAAGAAAAATAAAAAGAAAAAAATCACAGAGAAAAGTTGTCTAACAATAAAATGGCACTGAATACGTATCCACCAATAATCACCTTAATATGTAAATGGCTTAAATGTTCCAACCAAAAGTCATAGGGTAGCTGAATGGATAAGAAAACAAGATCCATATATATGTTGCCTCTAAGAGACCAATCTCAGATTGAAAGATGTACACCGACTAAAAGTTAAGGGATGGAAAAAGATATTTCATGCAAATAGAAAGGAAAAAAAAAGCTGGAGTAGCAGTACTTATATCTGACAAAATAGACTTTAAAACTAAGGCATTAGTAAGAGACAAAGAAGGACACAAAATAATGATAAAGGGAACATCCAACGAGAGGATGTAACTCGAGTAAAATGTACACACCCAATATAGGAGTATTTAAATATGTAAAGCAAATCTTGACAGACATAAAAGGAGAGATTGACAGAAATGCAGTCATAGGGATTTTAACACCCCATTGACTTCAATGGATAGATCACCCAGGCAGAAAATCAACAAGGAGACAGTGACCTTAAATAACACACTAGATAAATGGATTTAATAAATACCTTCAGAGCATTTCACCACAAAGTAGCAGAACATACATACTTTTCAAGTGCACATGGAATGTTTTCTAGGTTAGACCACATGTTAGGACACAAAACAAGTCTCAATAAATTTAAGAAGATTGAAATAATATCAAACATCTTCTCTAACCCCAATGCTATGAAACTAGAAATCAATCATAAGAACAACACGAAAAACACTCGAAGACAGGGAAGCTAAATAACATGTTATTAAACAAAAAATGGGTTAACAATGAGATCAAGGAAGAAAGCAAAGGATACCTTGAAACAAATGAAGCTGAGGACACAACAATCCAAAATCTGTGTGACACTGGGAAAGCAATCCTAAGAAGGAAATTCATAGAATTATAGGCCTATCTCAAAAAAAAAAGAAAGCAAAAGCTCAAGTAAGCAATCTAAGTTTATACTTGAAGGAACTTGAAAAAGAACAACAAACAGAGCCCAAAGAGAGTAGAAGGAAGAAAATAATAAATATCAGAGAAGAAATAAATGATATAGAGTCTAAAAAATGATACAAAAGATCAATGAATCCCAGAGCTGATTCTAGAAAGAATAAACAAAATAAACAAGATTGACAAAACTTTAACCAGAGTCATCAAGAAAAAAGGAGAGAGAAACAAAAAAAAAATCAGAAATGAAAGAGGACAAATAACATCTGATACCAAAAACATACAAAGGACTGTAAAAAAAAATTATGAACAACTCTATGCCAACAAACTGGACAAACTGGACAAAGTGGATAGATTCCTAGAAACATACAGTCTTTTAAAACTAACTCAGAAAGAATCAGAGAATCTGAATAGACAATTTACACCTAGTGAAACTGAAGCAGTAATCAACAAACAACAGCCCTGGACCAGATGTCTTCACAGGTGAACTTTACCAAACATTCTGAGAAGAACTAACACCTCTCCTTCTCAAAATTCAAACGTTTCAAGAGGAAGAAAGCCTCCCAAACTCATTTTACAAGGCCAACATTATCCTAATTCCAAAACCAGATAAAGACATTACAAAGAAAAAAATTAGAGTCTAATATCCTTGATAAAATCGATGCTAAAATCCTCAACAAAATATTAGCAAACTGAATACAGCAATGCATCAAAAAGATCATACACCATGATCAAGTGTGATTTATTCCACAAATACAAGGCTGGTACAACATTTGCAAATCAATAAATGTGATTCACCACATAAACAAAATGAAAGATAAAAATCACATCATCATATCAACAGATGCAGAAAAAGCATTTGAATAAATCCAACACCCATTTATGATGAAAAAGAAATCTCTCACAAAGTGGCATTAGAGGGAACATACCTAAACACAATAAAGGCCATATATCACAAACTCACTGCCAGCATCATATTCAATGGGCAAAAACTAAAAGTGTTCCCTTTAAGATCAGGAACAAGAGAGGGATGTTCACTTTCACCTCTCTTACTCAACATAGTACTGGAAGTCCTAGCCACAGCAATAACACAAGAAGAAGAAATAAAAGGCACCCAAATTGGAATGGAAGAAGTAAAACTGTCTTTATTTGCAGGTGACACGATACTGTACGTAGAGAATCCCAAAGATTCCTCCAAGAAAATACTAGAACTGATAAATGAATTCAACAAAGTAGCAGGATACAAAATTAATATCCAGAAATCAGTTATGTTTTTATATACCAGTAACAAACTAACAGAAAGGGAAATTAAGAAAACAATCCCATTCACAATTGCTTCAAAAAGAATAAAATATCTAAGAATGAACCTAACCAAGGATGTAAAATACCTATACTCAGAAAATTATAAGACACTGAAGAAAGAAATTAAAGAAGATACAAATAAGTGGAAGCACATACCGTGTTCATGGATAAGAAGAATTAACATCATTAAAATGTCCATACTACCCAAAGCAACCCATAGATTCAATGCAATTCCTATCAAGATTCCAATGATGTATTTCACAGAACTAGAACAAATACTTCAAAATTTATATGAAACCACAAAAGGCCCTGCATAGCAACAACAATCCTGAGAAAGAAGAACAAAGTTGGCGGAATCATGCTATCTAATATCAAACTATACTATAAGGCCATAGTAATCAAAACAGCATGGTACTGGCATAAAAACAGACACATAGATCAATGAAACAGAATAGAGCCCAGAAATAAACCCACACCTTTAGTCAATTAATATTTGACAGAGGAAGGAAGCACATACAATAGGCTAAAGATAGTTTATTCAATAAATGGTGTTGGGATAATTGGACAGATACGTGAAGAAAAATGAAACTAGACCACCTTCTTACACCACACACAAAAATAAATTCAAAATGGATTAAAGACATAAATGTTAGACCTGAAACCATAAAAATCATAGAAGAAAACAGGCAGCAAAATCTCGGGTATTGCTCATAGCAGTATGTTATCGAATATATCTCCCTAGGCAAGGGAAACAAAAGAAAAAATAAACAAATGGAACTACATCAAACTAAAATGATTTTGTACAGCAAAGGAAAACATCAACAAAATAGAAAGACACCCACACAATGGGAGAACATATTCACTGATACATCTGATAAGGGGTTAATATTCAAAATTTAAAATGAACTTACAAATTCAACACCAAAAAAACAAACATCCAAATTTAAAAATGGGCAAAGGACCTAAATAGACACTTCTTCAAAGAGAACATACAGATGGCCAATAGACATATGAAAAGAAGCTCAATGTCATTAATCCTCAGAGAAATGCAAATTAAAACCACAATATCATCTCACACCTGTCAGAATGTCTATTATCAATAAAACAATGAGTGCTGGTGAGGATATGGAGCAAGGGGAACCTTCCTGCACTGTTGGTGGGAATGCAGACTGGTGCAGCCACTGTGGAAAACAGTATGGACATACCTCAAAAAATTAGAAGTGGATCTGCCTTTTGACCCAGCAATCCCATTTCTGGGAACTATTCCAAAGAACTCTAAAACATTAATTTGAAAGAACATAAGCATGCCTATATTTATTGCAATGCTATTTAATTGCCAAGATGTAGAAGCAGCCCAAGTGTCCATCAGTTGATGAGTGGATAAAACAACTATGGGACATTTATATAATGGAATACTACTTAGCATAAGAAAGAAAATTTTACACTTTGTGAGAGCATGGATGGACCTGGAGAACATTATGCTAAGTGAAATAAGCCAGTCAGAGAAAGGCAAATACCATATGATTTGACTCATATGTGGAATCCAGTGAATAAACTGAACTAACAAGGGAAATAGAGACAGGCTCATAGATGGAGAGCAGGATGACAGGTATGGTGGGATGGGGGGACTTTAGAGGGTGGAGGAATTGAGCAAAAAGGGAAAAAAGGAAAAAGGCCTCATGGACATGGACAACACTGTGGTGATCGCTGGGGGGGCAGGGATTAAGGGAACTAAATGGTAATGGAAAAAACATACATTAAATATAAAATAAAATGAAGGGAAAAAAAAGAAAAAAATAAAGCAGTTCTACTTTGTCTTTCTCTCTTCCTTTCCCCACACTGCCTAGGCATTTTTGGGCATCTGTGTATCTTTGCTGGTGAGTGTGTTCTTTGGGAGACAGCATGAGAGGTCAGGACTCTTACTTGCTTATGATCATTTGTCTCTTTTCCTGTATTCGTAACAGATTGAAACTTGTAAGACTTGAAATATGAAAGCAAATGAACTATTCTTGGTTTATTGAGTTCCAACCATGATGTTAAGAAGATGAACACTGAGTTTTGAAACTCTGGTAGATGCAGATGTTTCGATGTTTCCTGATTCATTAGGACCACACAATATGAGTATCTCTGCCAGTGTCTTCAGCCTCCCTCTACCAGGAGAGGGCAGCCCTCTCCTCACAAATGATCTACACAGTGGGCTCCAAAGCGTGGGGAGGATTTTTAGGACTTTTATTTATAGCTATTATTTTTATGTCAGCTATTTAAAGCTTCCGTTTGATATGTGCTTTATAATAATATGTAAATTTACATGAGCATGCATTACATTTTTATAATTTGTAGAAAAAAATACATGCATTTGGAATGCACACATGGAGTTGTTACTGAAAGTAATATACCCTCAAAAAAGTTTAGAGACCATGATGCTAAACTTGTCTTCTCTACGACAAACTTTGAAACTTGCGCCTTCCCAAAATCAAAGGTCTATTGTCACATCTTTGGAAAGTTCTTCCTACGTTCGGTTCATATGTAGGGGATATCCAGCTTCTGCTAGGTTTGGAAAATTCCGTAATAGGTAAAAGTGACGTGGTTGTGAGACAGCATAGGGACTTGGGCCCTGGAATGGAAAAAGACAGGGTTTCAAAGAGCTCGCCTTTCACACAAGCCCACTTTGTCCCCAGCTTGTAAAAGTAGCCACGCAGAGCCAGCCCCCAAGCCGGTTCAGAGGACCTTCTTTTCTTTGTGCTGCCTCTCTTGTGCTCAAGTGTGAGCTTAAAAAGATCTGTCCAGAAATTTCTCTCAGATTTCCTCTCTCAATTTCTCTCTTGGGGAATCCAAGAACCTCAACGTGGTAACAACCCTGCTAGTGTGAAATTGAGTCTAGTAAACGTAGGCATAGACCAAGTAAACACAAGATATACTTTTTTTAAATGAAAAATTGTGTTAAGTGCCAAGGAATAAAATTTTTTTTTAATCCTCACCCAAGGATATGTATTTTTATTGATTTTTAGAGAAAGAAAAACATCAATGTGAGAAAGAATCATTGATCTGTCACCTCCCTTACGTGCACTGACTGGAGATCGAACCAGCAACCAAGTGTGTGCCCGGGATCAGACCCACAACGTTTTGGTATGCAGGATGATGCTCCCCCCAAATGAGCCACCCCGTGAGGACATGCCACTGAATCAAGTTTTTAGAGCTCAGTGAAGGCCCTTCCCAGGAAGGGACCTTTGCGGACCCTGAGAAAGACATGCCTACTAAGAAGGGTTCTGGGTGGCTAAGTGGGCTCAAACTCTTAAAAAATATAGAGCCTAGCAACCGTTGCTACACAGGGGTCTATCATGCAAATTGCACTACTGGGAAAAGCTTTCACTGTACTACTACCTGCCTCTGAGTGTACTGTGTTTCTGACGTTTGAGCTAGTCCTTATAAGGAAGTTCTTGGAATCACATTTCAACCAATAGGACTGAGGCTTTCCCCATCTTATTGGCGTTGTACAGATCCAGCCAATCAGAGTGGCTCTATTCTAAACTATCAGGACAGTGCTTTATGAACCAATCAGACTAAGAGGATTTGGAGTCCTCATGTGCATAAAGATGGTCCAATCAGGGACCAGGCACAGGGGCTTCTGCCTATATAAGCCAGCTTCCCTCAAGTAGCCTTTTGTTTTCCACTGAAGGCTGTCTTTGTTGGCTAGAGCTAAAACCCCAAAAGATGGCTTGCAAGAGCAGATTGGAGCAGGCCAAAGCTAAGCTGCCTAGCTGAAGAGGCTTGGCTGGCTCCTTTTGGGCCGCCTCACAGCCCTGTTTTCAAAGCTATGCTATATCACCATTGAGCTGGTTTGCACTAAATAAAGTTTTCCTCATCATACTCCAAGTTGGGATTCCTATTGGTATTGAAGTAGCACCAATGACCATTGGTGGACATTCCACCTTTAGGTTGACATCTGAAGGATGGGAATGAAGCAGACAGAGAGGAGAAGGGTTATCTTTCGGTCAGAGGAAACAGTGCAACAGTCTTAGCTTCCCATTTCACTTTTTCTTAGCCCTGGGTTACCTAAAATGTGTTGGAGCGGTAACATACATCCTGTAGTAGACGACTTCAAAACAGAATGAAAAAAGGAAAGAAAGGAAGGAGACAGTTATAGCAATGTGACAGATCTAGAGTGCTCAGTTTGAAACACAGAGCATGTGCAGCTTTGAACAACTACTAGTCCAGACTGTGAGCGGCTTTGCGTGCCTCCGCAGTTTTCTGTAGGGAGGTCGGGCTGGCTGAGGATCGTTACTCGGGATGCACAGCGAGCAAGCCGGGTGCACTGAGGCTACCTCGGACCCGCAGCCCGGCGTTGCACTGCACTGTACCCCACTCCTGACCATGCACCTATTCTCGCCACCTGGGCCACCGGCTTGCGGACTGCTCTGGGGATTTTGATCCCGGTCTTTTAGGGCACGCATTCCGAAACGCACTGCATGCATTCACAGAGATTCGCCCACGCGCACAACAGTCTGTGCGGGCCTCCTCTCCTCGGTAGCACGCTTGGCTCTCACGTGGGTAGTAGCAGCGCCTTGTTCCCCAGAGGTAGGCCATGTATTTGCGGTGCTGATGGTCGGCAGCGTGCCCACCACGGGGATGAAGCGTCAGGCTCTCACCCACCCATGGGCGCAACCGCAACATTGGCACAGAGACTTCTCTGAGATGCTTGCCTGGTCTGAGGTTAGGGACCAGGGCCATCCCCGCGCCCTTTGTCTGTGTGGTCCATTGAGCCACCAGCATGAGCACTGCTTGTCCCAGCACCATGGGCGCCTCTGGCCCTGGCTACAACATGAGGGACCCCAGCCTTTGGACTGGGAACCTGCCAGGAGACGAATAGGAAGGGAAACGACCTGGAAACTTAAGCAGGACCAAGAAGGGGTGAACGTTTGGTGGTCAGGCAGGTTTGGTGGTGAGGCTATAGCCTCAGGCTGGGATCGTGAAGCACTAAAGTTCTTGGAGCAGCTGTTGTTCCTGGTAAAAATGTCTGCCCGGGAACTCTGGTGTGCAAAAATAGCACGCCCCTTAATTTGCTAGATCTCAGTTAATTTCTGCCTCTCCCAGCCACTAACAACCCATGCTTCCCTTCCACCACTGATGTGCTACCTAAAAAATGAAAATTAGCCCAGACCTCCTTGGGCTAGGCCAGGTTCTGGAAATTCAGTGACTTGGTGGGTGGATTCACAGTTAAGTAATTTACCCAAGGTCACATTGCCAATACAAGGCAGTCAGGTTTTGAACCCAGAATTCTTGGACTCCAAAGGCTGTACTGTGGACCAAGATGAGAGGTTTGGCCTCAGCCCTCTTTGTACCCAGCTTGGACACTGTGCCCTGAAGTGTAAAGCACACTGGACAGGGAGTCAAAAAGCAGGACTAGAAGTCAAGAGATGACCTAAATCACGACTCTCTAGGTCTCTAAACTTAAATTTCCTCTGGATGAAGTGGGGTTAATGCCAAGGTCTAGGAATTCTAGGGACTGTAACTGGTCAGTTGCAGGCTATCATCCAGCTTATCATATTGGTGCCTCCTGGGTGACAGAGACGTTCATGCACAGAGGCAGCAGCTCCAAGGTGACATTCCCTCATCATCAGCATTTGCAACTAGGCTCTACAAATGTACACTGGTTGGTGAGCAAGGACAGATGAAACATGCCGATGGTGTGAGAGGCACCAGTGACGTTCCCTACCCTTAACATTCACTCCCTCTCCACCTCCTTTCGAACGGACCCAGAAAAGAACTTAATTGTGTCTGTTCACCGGGGCGGGGAAGCTGACTCTTGAGATGTGCGAATTTGTAGTCAAAATGCTGCTGATCAGTTTCAGAGAGAGCTCTCACATCACACATGGCTGAGGAGCTACTCTCGGAATTATCAAGAGTCCAGCTGTGAATTTACATTTTCCTTTCCAAAACAAATGTAACCCCCCAAAAGAGCAGAACCTTCCAATCACTGCTTAAGGCACACTTGCTGCCTTCCTTGTAACCAGAGGTGACCCAGATAGCAGACTGGGGTGAGCGTTTTACGTGAAATGCGTAGTTCTTCTCTCCCTTCTCTTGGTGGGGGCCTTGGTTGTGCAAGTTGGACTAGGTTCTTGAAGAGGGTTCTGGTTGTGGGAAAGCTGACTAGCACACTCAAAGGCCTGCACTCTGGAGGTGAGGGAGTTTTCTTTAACATACAATCAAAATGGTTGCTATCGTAATAGACTCTTGGATGGAAGCATACGGCAGGCTCCGTGTGGGCATAAATAATATCAATGACTACGTTGTTTACGTGTATGTTCTGTGAAATTTCATATTTAATGCCAAATAGGAAATAGAGGTTTTCAATTGCTTCAGTTTGGACATTTTCACCTAAAACCTCAAAGCATTCAGGAGGAAAATTATTTCCACTTAAAGTAATTTGAATAAGTAAATAATAGATAAATGCAGAAGGAAAATTGTTTTTGTTTAAAGGCCATTTGAATGAATGAATGAATGAATGAACAAATAAATAAATGTAACTTGCCCAGTTCTTATGAAACCCTGACTCTTTTGCTTCTGGGCTCCTTTTGTAGACTCCAAGGAGTCAGACTTCATTTAGACAGGTCACATCAATTCCCGTATTTAAGCTCCTTGGAGATAAGGACTTCACAATCTGCTTGATAAACCATTTCCATATTCAATAACCCTTACCTTTGGGATTGTTTTCCTGATCCAATCCCTCCAACAATTTAGCAGTATGGATTCTTAGATCTGGCAAATAATGTTAAAGGCCATTATATTAGTTTTTTAAACAAATTTGATGGATTTAAATAAATTAATTATCTTACAGTTCTGTGCATTAAACTTCCAACACAAGTCAAAATTTTAACACACAAAAAAGTGATGGCAAGGCTGTTTTCCTGTCTGGAGGCAATGGGGAGAATCTTTTCTTGCCTTTTCTTTTAAAGGCTAAACCCCATTCCTCAGTTTGTGGGCTCCTTCCTCTTCAAAGTCGGCATAGTTGCCTCTCTGACTCTTCTTCCCATCATCATCTGACTCTGACCAGCTGGGAAAGGGTCTCTGATTTAAAGGACACCCGATTAGACTGTCTGCCCACCCAACTTAATTAATTCAGGATAATCTCCCCGTTTTGAGGTTCTCAATCACATCTAAAAGGTCCCTTTGCTATGTAAGGTAGTATTCACAAATTCTAGGGATTAAGACATAGACATGTTTGGATGGGGCAGACGATGGGGATTATTTTGTTTTACCATACTCATCTCTTCTAACTCCTTTCTATAAAAAAGAAACTCGTGACATGTTCCTCTGAGTACTTGTACTGATGGAGAAGTCATTTCATAAGGGCTGCCAAAGGCAATGCTGACCAATTCTAAATGTAAGAAAACTTACATCTCTTATGATTAGTCCCAATAATTCTCATACATAGGATCTTAAGCATAGGAGTAAATCCAACCTGGTATCCCCACCACATGCAGTTCTTAAAATATTTGAAAACAACTACAAGATTTCAGTTTTATTCATTAGGTAAACAAATTCAGCACCTATTATATGCGGGTGTTATTCTAGGCTTCAGAGATACAGTGCTTAATCAGCCAAAGTCTCTAATTTCCATGCGTTTCTTCTAGTGAAGGACATAGGTGGGTAATCCAAAATAGAGCCTTAATCATCATCTTGAGTACCGTCACATCAGGGGAAGCAAAATAATGTTTGAAAGAATTTGATAATTTAAAAAATCTAAATAGCAATTATTTGGGGTGAGGGAGAATTGGTTAGACCTTCTGTATGCATATTTTATATTTTAGAATTGTTTTTATTTTGAATTATAATGGAGGAGGACCAAAACCTTTCAGAGCCACAGTCCTCTGAAGATCTTAGTGTAGCCCTGAGGGAGATGGAATTGTGAGAGATGACAGTTTCTTTTCGAATAAGCAAAAATGGCTTCCTGAAAAAAGTAGAGACTTCCAAGATTAGTAGATTTAGATTAGATAAATAAAGGCTAGAGGGGGAACATTCTATAAATTTCTACTGACATCATGGCAGCTGGATAGAGAGAAAACTGGGGCATAAGCCTTTTAGTTTGGGTGTATGGATATGAGTAGGGAGTAATCTGAGTGTTTCATTCTAGTTGTTAGAAGTTTTCTGCAAGGCAGAGATGACTAGAAACTCGGTGTCAATTGAGTAGCACAGCTCCAGCATCTCCCCACACTGTCTGCAAAGATCCTGCGAAGCAAAAAAGGACCAAAGGCAGACACATGAGGATGAGGAAGGCACCAGAATGTTGGACTCCGCAGTCCAAGACCAGTTCCTCACATGAACAGTAGAATAACTAGGAATAGGGAAATCTGATCCTGCAATGTTCAAAAAAATGGCCTCTTCATGCCCTGGCCCATGGGCTCACTTGGTTGGAGCATCCTCCTATAAACTGAAAGGTCGTGGGTTTGATTCCTGGTCAGGGAACATGTCTGGCTTGTGGTTTGGTCCCCAGGCACATGCAAGAGGCATCAGATGATGTTTCTCAGTAACATCGATGTTTCTCTCCCTCTCTCCTTCCTCTTTTCCCCTCTCTGTCAAAATAAAAAAGCATGTCCTCCAGTGAGGATAAAAAATAAAAAGATGGCCCCTTCAGAAATAATGTGAAGGTGTTTGACACACGGGAGGCACTTCACGCAGTGTCCATCTCTGCTTGTTCTCTTGGTCCAAATTCAGCCTCTCCATATGCATCCTGGGAGCTGGTAGGAAAGTATAATTTCCATTCACATTCTGTGCTGCTGTTTCCAAAATATAGATGTAACTAAAACACTGTAAATAAACCTAACCGATTTTTATTCCAATTTTTTGACATAGAAAATTTTTTTTAAAGTTTTTTTCATCCATTTCAGATTTCCTAAAGGTTCTGCGGCACTCTGGCTGGTGGGGCTCAGTGGACTGAGTGCCTGCCTGCAACCCTAAAGGTTCTGCTGCTTATACTATAATGTTAAACATTCATTGGTAGACTGAATTATCTGATGCCACAGCCTCTCCACTGTTGGACAAGTGATGCATTTTGTGATTAATATTTGAGGTCCCTCCTTTGATTCACCTTTTTTTATAGAATGCTTTGCTGCAAAATGGTGGTTTCAGGTTGCGAGTTTGTTTTAGGCATGTTTGCCTTTGAGACCTAGCTTTCTGATTTATATTTTGCTGCAGATCAATTTCATTCATATTTCCAAAGGCCATCTTAATGATTGCTGGAAGTGTTTCTGACATTGTTTTGGTTGGGACCTGATTTGTATCCTGTGATGATAATCTCATTGTCAGTGATTCTTATTTTTAAATTGTGTGGAGTCACTAATGGGGTACACTGAATTGAAACTCGAAACTCCAATATAAGTGGGCAGGGTCCAAGATAAGAACAAGAAGGTATTATAGTGTTGGCTTGCCTAGTAAATAGAGGCATGTCATTGATATCTTATCCTTTTTTAGTTGCTTACAAGTTTCTGAAGAACTCTGCTACCTTCTTCTTTTGCTATCGGTTATCAATTCAGGGAACTTGGGCACAATTAGTAGTAGAGGTCAGTGGTTCCCATTCCCTCTGGACAATACATAATCTTGGTGGGGCAGGTAGCTACCACGAGGTTTCTTTCCTTATTTGTACCTAGGTTTAGATGTTTAAAGATATAACATGACTGAGACAATTTGAGCAAACCAAGCCCTACTCATTTAATGTCCACAAGTACTGTGGACAATAATTCAGTCCCTAAAGTCTACTCATACAGGAAATTTGTTTTGGGGAATAACTCAAGAGTTGACAGGTTTAAGATACGACCACTACATTATCAGGTCCTTACAGACAGTGTAGACTTAGAGTGCGGATGGGAGCGGAGAGGACTGGTTCGCAAGCACGTGAGACACTCCCCGGAAACTTACAGAAAGAAGCCGGAAGACTTTGAGAGGAGCTGGAGATCATGCATTAGCTGCTGAAAGGAAGGGCCGTAAAAATGCTTCACTGCTGTTAATTTTACCTGATTTGTTAACCGCCTCTCTTTCCAAAGGCTAGCATGGCTACTAGATTAATGGATTCTTCCTCCTCATCATCAACATTCTGATTCTTTCAGTCATTTAACATGAAAAAAAAAAACCTTTCAGAAATCCAGAGGGGGGAGGAATCATACAAAATGACAGAGAACTAGGGTGAAATTCCACAGATTCCTTCTTAGAATAGAGAATCACTATATCCATTTCAGTGTTCATGAGGCCATGCCTCATTAAAGATTTCATAAAGCTAGAGTATTAAAAAACTGATAAAGAAATACAAGGTCTGTGTGGAAAAAATCCCACCATTGTTAATATAATGAAAACGGTTTGCGCAACATCAATGTAACCTGGCAGCCAAGGAGAGTGGACTGGAATGCTCACATGTGAACAAAGATGATTTCACTGTACTAGTTAGTGGGGGCTGTAGATGTTGAGCGAGCATGTGTACTGTGTGGCCATGACATTCAAAATGACTGAATGAGTCAAGCAACAAATCTGCATCAAATTTTGCATTAAACTTGAACATTACTTGGCAGAAACTATCTGGGTGATTCAGAAGGCAACAGCTATGGGCAACTGATGACTGGCAGCTTTATCACAACAACAGGCCCACTCATGTATCATGTCTTGTGCAGAGTTTTTGGTGAAACATCAAATCACCCACATGACTCAGCACCTCCTACAGGTCAGATTTGGTGCTGTGTGACTTCTGGCTTTTCCCAAAACTAAAATCACCTTTGAAAAAGAAGAGATTTTAGATCATGGATGAAATTCAGGAAAATACAATGTGGCAGTTGATGGGGATTGGGAGAACTGAGTGAAGTCTCAAGGTGCCTACTTTGAAGGGGACTAAGGTGTCATTGTCCTATGTACAATGTTTTTTGTATCTTGTATCTTCTTTAATAGCTGTCTCTATTTTTCATAGTACATGGCCGGATACTTTTTAAACAGACCTCATATATAATGTCCTATGAAACCAGCCCTGTATTTAGACTGTATTTCAAGTTAGGGGGTCAGGGTGGCATGTTGGATAGATTATTAAATACAAAGTATTGGAATAATTGGCCATCTGTTTAGGGTGTGACCATTTTGGAAAACAATTTGGTGATTTCTTGTAAAGTCATCCATGGACTGACCACATGGCCGGTGTGCACTAACTTGGTCACATTTACACCTTACTGAAGAAAGTTAAAGAGATCGTACATGTGTGATTTACAGCCCCACAAGGACCACATGGAATGGAAGAGGAATAATTCTTCAAATGAATGGAGAAAGGGTTGCTGAGCAGGCCAAAACAACCAAGACAGAAGATGAATGAAGAGCGGGGAAAGGAAGTAAGAAAGATGAGAGACTTCTGTTGCAGATGGCAGAACTGAGAATTAAGACTCCTGTCAACCTCAGTCTACATTAAGACACTATCTAGAAAAATGCCTTGTTTCTGCAAAGAATTGCTTGCAAATTATACCTGAGGCAACTAAATATAGGTTAAACACACTCAACCATACATGGGTCTCTGTTCCCTAGGAGTAGCAGAGTTATTCATGATGTTGCTTAAGATTGGTATAACTAAAAGGCAGACTTGAGCTCAGATTCCTAAAATAATAATTCCTAATTAATATGTTATCCATAAAGTGCCTGAGATTTTATGTCCCTACCCAAAAGTTCGGCTTCATCACTTGAGAGCCAGCTGGCTGGCACCGACTGTCCCAGCTGTGGACCTATCTGGAAGCTTCAGGGACTGACTGCTCACTCACTGCTGGGAACACAAAGAGGTGCTGCCTATGTAGGTATGTGGCCCCAGACCCCGGGACTGCAGAAGAAAGACTGCCATCCTTCCCCTACTCTGATGGCATAGCCTTGTTTTGCCATGTTTGCAATCTGGCCAAACTGAAGAGTCTCCAGTTGTAAATATGGAGAACCAAGGTCTCTTTTTAGCAATGCCACTGGCCTTTTTGTTGACTTGGGCAAATTATTCACTTCTCTGTACTTTTATTTTTTTTTTTAAAAAGCATAAGTAATTCTTACTCAACCTACTGTAGAGTTGGTTTGAATATCAAATAAGACAATAAACATGAATTCTCTTTGGGCAAATGAAATATCATAAAAAAAAGATGATGTGCTGGTTACTATTGTTAGCATTCCAGAGCAGGGCTTGCATCCTCCCTTTCCCTTCCAGATTCTTGGCAATAGGAGAGGATCAAATTAGGATCATAATCAGGCTTGGAGTAATTACCTTTTAATATATTGCTATTCATGAAACATATCAAAGAGTTCTGTGGCTATGCCAGCTTCCTGAATACCTAGGAATCATTATGAACCCAGAAGAGGCATTAGTTGTTTTATCAGAATTGAATATTTAATATTTTATAATGATACAAGGCAGCTTCTTATCTCTTGCTTCACAGCATAAAAAGAAATGGAGGGAGAGAGGAATGGGGGGAGAGAGGAGAGAGAGAGACATCTTTAACTTCCTAGAAGCACATATTTTTGCAGGAAAGCTAGAGCAGAGAGAGGGTCAATGAGCAAGAATGAAAATAGTATGATACATTTAAGAAGAAAGAATAGAGACATCAGCATCACACTGGCAGATACTTGCTGAGAACAAAGGACTGGATACCATGATCATACAATTTTATGCAGATGTTTATGAAGCACTTACTCTTGTGCCAGGAACTTTTAATGTACACATGCATTATCTCATTTAATCCTACTAGGTAGATGTGATAGTTACTCATATTTCACAAGAAAGACAATAACCAGAACATTAAAGTCCTCCTACACATTTTGGGGCAAAGTTGGGACTTGAGCTGATATCTGTCACCATTGTATATCGACTCCCAGAGAGCATCCCATTCGTGTAGAACACAGGATGCAGTTCTGAGCTTTGGCAAAGGGGCTTGGCCAACCTTAAGAGGATTCAAAGGATAGCAGTGAAAGGAATGAGATTATTTAACCTGGAGGAATAAAAGCTGAGATATGATTCATAGCAATGTTAACATATCTGATGGCAACTGGGATCAAGATGCAGGTGGTTTTGGAGAGCAATGGAGGATTTAGCATAAGCCAGGATCAAATTGTGACTGTTTCTGGAAGTGAAGGATGCTAAAACTTTGTGGTGGTCATGGAGGTGCACCACTCCAAGATGCTTGCAGTGTGAGCATAATGGAAAAACAGCCTCCACACTCAGGCCCAGGACATGCTGCCCCTAGCTGCCCCCAGCTGCCCCTAGTCAGAGACAGTTGAGGAGGTACCAGAGCTGGGCCATTCCTACCCATTGGGAGACTCCCCACCTGCAACTCTCTCAGAACTACACTGCAGCCTGAAGTTTCCCCTACCACAGCTTCCTGCTTTCCCTTCCTTTCCTAGGTGTCAGACCCACATTACAGACCGGAGGTTCTTCCCCCTTTCTCCTTCACACACATTTCCCCAATAAAGCTCTTGCATGTATAATCCTGTCTTGGTGTTCACTTCTCAGAGACCCAAACTGCCATAGTATTGAGTGTGTAGTAACAGTGAAATCAAAACTTTTGTCTTTACTACCAGGCTTATTAATTAACTGAATAAGAAATTTTAAGTGCAAGCTCTTGTGGACCCAAAGAGAAAGTGCTTGGAAGATCATCCATCTTCTAGGCCTGAAATTCTATAAGTCTATATTTGGGATTTAAATATAACAGGTTTAATGTTCTCAGTTTATTTTTTTAATGCACTCACTATAACATGGGAGTAAAAAACATAAGCATAAGATATTTTTCTGACAGATAATGAGAAATGCCTGACATGACATCTTCATTGTACCTGTCAGCATCTCTGATCTGAACCTTGCACTGATGCTATTAAAAGTATTGCAAAAGTGGATATAGACCAATACTCATTAGTAACAGAAAGCTGCAGATTAAGGCCTTCATCACCCCCCAAACCACTTTTGGAACTGTACCGAATCCCCAAAGCAACATGATGAATCAACTCAAAGTTCCGCAAAGTCCTAGAGAATCAAATTGTCTGTGACTCAGACATTTGAACTGAATAGGTTAAAAGAGGTCCTTCCCTATATTGAGCTTGACTCATTAGCTTTATAAAACCAATAGTTATATGTCTTTTGACAACAACACAGAGGGTCAGAGCCTTGAAAGTTCTTTGTAATTATTAAAGTAAGACATTTAAAAATTACAAGGCTGTTTTTCCTTGCTTCTAACAAGCCATGTGACCTTGGGTAAATTATTTAAGCTCTCCAGATCACCAAAAAAAATTCTGGGTGAATTTGGTCTTGTCACTATGCTGTACACCCTAAACCAATACAAAATAATGCTAAAAGTAAACTGTAATTTAAAAAGAGTTTTAAAGGTACAAACTTCCAGTTATAAAATAAGTAAGTCCTGGGAATGTAAGGTACAGTGTGGTGACTATAGTTAATACTGTATTGTATATTTGAAAGTTGCTAAAAGAGTAGATCTTAAAATTCCTCATCACCAGAAAAAAATTGTAACTATGTATGATGGTGGATGTTAACTAGATTTATTGTGGTGGTCAGTTCGCAATATACACAAATACTAGTCATTATGTTGTACACTTGAAACTAATATAATTTTGTGTGTCAGTTACATATCAATAAAAATATCCAGTGGAGGAAAATATATATATAAAATAAAATCATTGAAGTTGTGATTCTCACCTTGTGTTAATGAGTCAAGGTTATTCTTTGTTTCTCATGAGCACTAGACTGTTTCAGAAAATGCCTTTTCATAGGAATATTGTGCAATTTTCCCAAGTGGATGTGGTCATTGTCCCCCTCTGTATACTCAGTCAAAATAGTTAAAGCCTCTTTCTCACATGAATGACTTGTTTAAAGGACATCATGGTGATGTTATAGTGAATAAGATGTTTGACATCAGATCCCAAGATGCAAACAACTCTACTATCAGACAATCACACAGAATAAACACTTTTTAAGATTAAACCTAAGTTTTTTTCTTTGCAAAAAAAAGTTGAATACAGTTACTGGTGAAATATACTCAGAATTAAGCCATGAAAGGGTTAACCTGCTCTACTAAGGCCAGCAGAGACCGCTAAGGTCCTCTCTCACCTGGCTGTGTGGTTCTCCCAGTCAGAATAGCCAGCCTGTCGGCCTGCTCACAGGCTGTGGGACCCCTTTCCCCTTCCTGGTGGTTGGGTGGGAGTCAGCAGAGAGAATGGTTGGAAGCAATGAGAAGCAAGAAAAGCACAGCACACACACCGTTTGCCACCATTTGCCATGGAGGGTGGCCCAAGGCAGAGCTTTGGCAGGTGTAGGCATTGTAGTAAGTATACACAATGTCTGCACCAGGGCAACTTGAATTTTTTTTTTTTTTAGGAGCTTCCTGTAGCAAATCTCCCACTTTGTTTAGTAAACCATCGGAACTCAGAGAAACACTGTGATACAAAGCCCATGTCAGCTGCTGTATTCATTTTCTATTGCTCCTGTAACAATTATGAATTTAGCAGCTTAACACAACACCCATTTGTTATGTCGCAGTCTGTAGGTCTGAAGTCCAGACACAGCTGGCTGTCTGCTCTGGGTTTCACAAGGTGAAGGCAGGGCTGTGTTCCTTTCTGGATCATCAGGAGATGAATCTCCTTCCAAGTTCACTCAGGGTGTTGGCAGGGTTCAGTTTCACATGGTTGCAGGACTGAGGCCTCTGGTCCTAGTTGGCTATCAGTGGGGGGGTTGTTCTCAGTTTTTAGAGGACACCCATATTCCTGGATCAGGGATACCCTCTTCTAGCATCAAAGCCAGCGACTGGGTGAGCCCTTCCAGCACTTTGAATCTCTCCTGCTGCCCCTTCCATACCATTTCTCTGACTGTGCAATTTGAAATTTAAGAAAGGGAGTCTTCAGAAGATATAAGTTTTTAAGAATATTTTTCCAATTTCACTTCTTTTTTTTTGGTTAACTTTCAGGGGTACTGGGGTTTTTTTGCTTTTCATTACACTTAAATAGTGTTCAGAAACATTGTGTATAATGTAAATTTTTCTGGGTTGGCCTGGGAGCCTTTTCCTGCTTGCCTCAAACCACAAGCATATGATATTATTTCTATGGCAAATGTATGATGATCTTTTAAAAATCTTTAAAAATCTTTTAACATGTGAGCTATTTGTAAGCCAGGGTCTACATATATGCTGAACTTCTATGCATTTGCTTATTAAATATCTAGAATGACCTACTATGTACCAGGCATCATGCTAGGTGCTAAGGATAACTTTAAGAAGCTCACAGCTCTTTGGAGAACACAGTGTACAGCTGAAGTACATAAATGGAGAGATGAACAGGGCCACATTCGACCTTCATTGGTTCTTGGCACTTTTGCCTTGCTATACCCCTTCCTTCATAAATGTATATAGATTATATTCTACAATCATGTTGGTGGTATAACTAGAAACATAACATAGGTGGATTATGTAGATTATACAGGATCTGGCAGAAGTAAGGCCTACTTGAATGTGGTTGGTTGGGTAATAATATGGGTGAAATAATTTATCATTTTAATTTGAATATCTCACCTAAAATGTCATATGGTGTGCTTGAATGTGATATTGTTATATTACAAAACATCATGCTTATGATTTTGTAATAAAAAGAGTTTGTAATAAAATAAGCCATTATTTGTACCAGACCCTGCATATTCCCCGCCTCTCCCTCTCTCTCTCTCTGCTGTTGCTGACTTTAAAAAAAATGAAAACATTTTTATGGACCTCTAAAATTATCATGGGTCCTAGGCATTGTGCCTGCCGTGATTAATGGGGAAGTCAGCCCTGGAGATGTGGGCAAGGTGAGGATTTGCAGAAATGACACTTGAGGTGAGCTAGAATTAACGAAGATAAGATGGAATTAACCAGAAAGTCAAGAGGGGAAAGGACATCATGGGAAAAAAAGAACAGCATGGCAAAACCTTAGAAGTGTGAAGGCAAGGTGATAGATCCCCAAGTGGAACCCTAAATGGTAGGAAATGAGGTTGGAAAAGGTGGGCCAAAATATAAAGAATCTTTTATGTTATTCTAAAAACAGTGAGAAAGTAATGCGGGCAGCCTGGGAGTTGTGTCCAAATGTGCTTTGTGGAAAGATTGCAGTGGAGCCATTGGAAGAAGGATGTGAGACCACCTGAAAGATGAAGGTAAGCATCGCTGTGAGAAAGGATAAGAGCCTTCACCAGGAGAATGAAAATGATGAGGATTCCCAAGGACACGGGTTGGTCAACAGGATGTGAGGAAAGAGGTAGAAGTCTGGATTCTTATTTGTTCCTTTCTAAGCCCTCTAAGTACTGCTCGACTACCAATCAAACAGACCAAATCAAACCAACCAAACAACTCAGCTATCAGAAACAGCCACTGTCTGTAGTATTTTTCCCCATCTTTCTGCTGTTGGTCTGGTTGGACTCATTTGGACTCATTTCTAATCCCTGCTGTGCTGACACACTATTTAAACCCAGTTCTCTACCTCTGAGGTGGATCAGTGTAGTGGTCATTTTATACTTGACCTTTGACTCTTTGTACTTCTGTTGTTCATTCTGACCCCTTGGACTGACCCATCCTAGCCAAGCCTGTTCCACCTGACCTGCACGCAGGGCAAGGAAATCAGACTTTTCTGCCTTGGTAGAACTGGTGAATGGCAGAGGTATCGACTGAGCTCAGAAAAAGAGAGTGAAGAACAGATTGGGGGAAATTGAAGACTTCAGCTCCGGATATGTTAAACTCTGAAGTTCCAAAGGGACAGGCTAGTAGACCTTAACCAAGGCAATCTCAAATGTGGTCCTAGCATTTAGGATAATATTCTGAACTGGAGCTGGATAGGTATGTGCAAAATAGAATTCACATGATAGGCCTCAGACTATCCTCAGAAAGACCTGCATGTGAGGTTGACCCTTGGCTGGATCTGGGAACTTGAGTGGGGAGTGTTTCCATCGTTCCCTAACTGGTAAGGGTGGCCTGCTGTGTCTCAAATATTGGTGTAAATAATATGGTTAATGCTGAACACCTGCTTTCCTCTGGGACTCTGGAACTTCGATATGTGCTAGGCAGAGGGTGCCTGTGTGACCAGGCTCCAGGAAAAAACTTGGGCACTAAGTTTGTAATGAGCTTCCCCAGTAGACAACATTTCTCTCATTTCGTCACATTTGATGCTGGAAGAGTTAAGCGTGTACTGTGTGACTCTCCTGGGACAGAGCTCTTAGAAGCTTGCCTGGCTTCCTCCAGACTTCATCCACTGTGCCTTTTTTCTCATAGATTGGGCTTTGCTTCCTTTCCCTGTGATAAATCTTAGCTTGGCACAACTATATGCTGAGTTCTATGAGTTTAACCAAACTGCTGCCCTGGGGGTGATTTTGGGGACCTGTAATACTGGGAGTTACCAGGAACACAAGGTAAGTCAGTGCTGGAAATAAAAATGTAAAAGAACCCATCCCAGTCTAAATGGTTGCAATGGACTGGTCATGTGACCTGAACCTGATTGGTCAGCATGGAAAGGTCATTCTGCTTCATCCTGCAGACACACATGAGGATGCCTCTTTCCTATTGTAAGGTATACTTGTCTGAAACATAGCAAAGGGACAGGGTGACACTCAAGGGATGACTCAAAAGGTTCTCAACTATGCCAGAGGCAAAATCTATTTAGCTAAGAATTAGAACAATGGAAGGATCCTTCTAAAAAATTCTAAAAAACAAAAACAAAAAACAAACCTAAAGGTATTGTAAGGGCCATGACTATTCCTTATATTAAATCAAGAATAATACTTTGCAGGATCTCTGGAAATGGATACAAGTCCCCAAATGAAATTAAGAGGCTAAGTTTTCAGAAGTTGTATTGTCAAAAAAGCCCCTGACCTGTTGCACAGAGACCTATGACTGTCAACACCGTGGCAGTCCCTGAACCACGCACTCACATCAAGTGCTAAGATCACAAGTATCCCCTCAGACCTTCCCACTTCCACCCCCGCCCCCACCCACCACCACCACCACCGACTGGGAAATCTTCCCTCAGTGCTGTTCTGAAGGTGGCCCTAACTTAGGATCTGGACCAGACAAATTGGTTGGCCAAACAACTTACTCTACATCCAGATAAGTGAGTCAACAAAGAGATGCTTATGAGACTCACTATTCCTACCATCCATCCTCCTAAGCTTACTCAGCAAGATGTGATATATACATTCTGTACCAGTAATCAATGTCATCAATGACACTTATTTCCCTCTTTTTAGTTTGATCTTTTTTCTACTTTACCTTATCTGGTAAATAGAAGCTACATTTATCATTTATCCCATAAACAGGATGGTAAGGAGTCATGATTAAATCTGATTAAATCCAAGCTAATGGAGGAATAGTCACTATCTAGAAAACCTGAACTTGAAAGAGTGACTTTATTGTTTCACTTCACAATACAGAAATTATAAGTAAATTTGGATCATCTTCCATTGAGGAGAATATGAAAATGTTCGGAGTTGTTCAGAAGACAGTTGGATCATGGCTAAATAGGAGCGTTTTTGCAGTTAAAGGTGTGAGGAGGGGTGCATGTGTACTAGGACACCACGTGGTGACTCCACCTTCAAGTAAGACATTAATACAGTAGAGGAAAAATACATCTAAAAGTGTTTTTTTATTTTCCAGAAAAAATGTGTTTATAAAAAAAAGGGACAAAAAGGAAAAGTATGGGGACCAACTCAGAGTCTTTAGAGATTTAATACTTGAAATAAAACAAACAAAAAACTTGCTGAAAGTAATTATGGGTCCCCATTATCATAAGGGCAGATATATCCAGGGCCTAATACATTCGTCATTCCTGCAAAGATCTCACAGACTGTCTCTAGAGATTGAAGAGACGATCACCACTGACACTCATGTGCTTTGGAACATAGAACATTGGCCTCTTCTCTGAGTAGATGGGCCTGGCTTCCTAGGAAATCATTTCCTTTATCTGTGTTGACAAATATCCCAGCTCTCTCATTTCCAATGTTACACAAGAATGAGGGAGAGACCCCAAATGAGCCTGCTCCCAGTGCCAAGGGAATAGTAACTACCCCCTTTACACAGAGTGCTATTTCTACACAATTCTTCCTCTGGCCAGAGATGATTCAAATGGAGAGACACAGAAAGATTAGGCGTTCGTTATAAATTCTTGTCCGGGAATAATATTCATGAAAATGTCCCAGAGTCAGCTTACTAGCCCTGGTCCTTAACACAGCATCATCAGAGGCCTCGCTCATCTCTTTTCTGCATTTCCCCTGATAACACAGTTTCTGTTTTCTGTCTTTCTGGAGCCCTCCTTCTCTCTTCATTCATGACACAGACAGGATGTATTTGCATATGGAAATTAGGGTCATCACAAAGACATGACGTAACTAAGTTATACAATTTTTAAAAATATCTTTAAGGAGGAGTAAATTAGACAGAAACTTCCCAAGGCACTTCCGCTTCTCCAGAATGCAGTGCAGTGGGAAGAGCCCAGGCTTGGGAAGCAAATGGTCCTGTGACTGACTCTCAATTCTGCCACTCACTGTGTTGAGTAGCAATAATACTTCAAGGAGATCTTGAGGAAGTTTAAATTATGCATTCATATTAAACACTGAAAATAACTTCACAAGAGTGAATAAAAGATAATCAAGTATGGGTCATAAGAATACTAGTTGAAACTATAAAATCTGGAAAATAGGATGAAAGGCTGAAATACACAGGAAAACAATTGGGAAGCTGGCAGTTTAGAAATAGACATTTGGGAGACAGCCGCAATATAAAGGAGAGTTCTAAGCTTGTGACATGAAGCATAATATTCAAACGGAAAATGTTAAACTGCAATATTTGTTCCTTTCTGTATTGGAAACACGAATGGTGCAATCATGACCGAATAGAAGCTATAAATAGATAATGAGCCTTTGTATTTGTCATCAGGCATGTTTACTGAGAAATGAAATCAAAATACTAAAGAAAACATTTCTTTGTTCCCAACTAGGATGCCAATTTTACAAAATCCATTAAGCTTTCCTGCTGCTTTCAGGAAATTTTCCATATAGTCCACGTCTCCTCCTATCTCAAATGTCTATTTGAGAGATCGTCACATGCTTGTCCTACTATGTCTTACAAAGAACTGAATCAAACAAAGAATCGATGTGCTTTTATTTCTTTTAGCCCTACTTTTTTCATTTCCGCCTTTCTTTGTTGTCCTAACTGATCAGGCAGGAGAGGTAGAACTTCCTGAGGAACATTCCATACGAGCAATAAATGCTGGATTTAGTCTCTCGGCAAACGGTAACACTGAAATGAGTGAGATATACAAATAAGGTTATGTTTAAAATACGTGTCTAAACTGACATAGCTTGACCCTCCTTCACTCAGGTGATTCTCCATCTGTGAATATATCTCTCTCCCACCTCTTCATATTGAACTAGAAACCAAATGTCTTTTCTTGTCCAACATTTTCACACACTTTTCTCTTTGCAGTTTTACCGCCATCACTTTAGGTTAGTTAACAACCGGTGATGACAACGGTGATTATCTGGTGATAATTATCACAATAGTTCCTTTATTGTTTTTTTTATTTGTTTCCCATCTCTCCCTAGTCCAATGTGTTCTGAACACTGTACCACATCAGTCTTCCTGAAACATGAAAAATAATCTTACCATTTACCACTAAAATTCATCAAGAGACATCTAAACTCTGTAAGATAAAGGAAAAATTCCTTAGCCTGGTGTTTAAAGCTTTCAAATCAAACTTCCCAGTCCTATGTCCCATAACTTACCTACGTAAATCATTTACTCCAAACAAAGTCATGACCTTTATTAAAACCTTTCACTCCAGGTATTAAATGTACTCCCCAATAATTCCTATGCAGGCACCTTACCTATTGCATTTAATACAGGGGTGAGCAAAAGTAGGCTTACAGTTATTAAAAATAAATAATAAATAAATAAATAAATAAATAAATAAATAATATAAGAATAAACTGCTTCACGTACTCACAACTGGAAACCTATTTCTGCCCACCTGTATAATCACTAATAATAACAAAAAATAAATCTTGAGATATATCAGAATCTCACATAATCTGTCCTTCAGGTACATATTCTCATGATTTTGCCCAAGCAGGACCACTACTGGAAAACAATATCATAAAAGTCAGGATAGTAATTCATCTTGTCCAGTGATTTTTTATTTCTACAAGCCAATGTGCCCTTCCCGTGAAGACACAGGCTTTGTCTTTTAGTCCTCTGCTGAGTCCTCTGCACCTGCGACACTCCCTGGCACCTAGTAGGTACAAAATAAATGTTTTTTAAGTGAATAAGCCACAGTGGGACAATAGCACAGATCACACACAGCTTTGTTTTAAAATTTATTGGTAGAAACAGATCTTCAATGCATACTTTGTGTTTAGGTAAATTCTACATTCTTTTAAGGGTGTTTTGTTTTGTTTTATTTGGAGTTTGGGGACCTCCAAATGAACTTGACATATTATCTATGCATTTGATTCTTTATAGACATTTCTTAGACGTTAAAATGAAATCTGAGAATCCATGCATATTGTGCACCTTTACTTAATTTAATTCAAAGAGTTGTCCGTACTTTAAAAAAAGTCACAAAAAGGCTGAACTCAAGTTAAATAACCTACATGTTCTAAAATGTTCATGTTCCATTTCTGAATAAAGAAAGACTTGTTCAGCGTTATATATTGCTTGCTGTCTAATAAGTCAGATTGTCGGAGATGCTTCCTTAAATTATCTGTTTTTAAATATCTTAATCCACTCTCTCCCAGAGATGATCTCGTAAATATTAAACATTGTGCCATATGCAGTATTAGCTGAAAAGCTTAAGTAAAAACCAAACTGGTAGTTTTTAGACTGAATATTTTAACCTTAAAATTATAGAGCTATATATACACATATGGTGTACTCTATATAAATCTAACATTTCAAGTAACTTAAATACATTTAGCAAACATTCAGCCAATACTGTTTGCACGAAAAGATGTTGACCTTAAATAAAAAGGTCATGAAAAGTTTATTTAGACACCAATGTCTGGACATAGCACTAGGCATCTGGAATTTGAAATTCCAAGTAAAGTCTGTTGTGCTATTAAGAAAAACAAGATCGGTTTTTAGCCTACTGAACTGTGCAGCATATCCAAAAGTGTTTAGCATGACAAAATTACCAAAATAAAAACATTTTAAAGGTTACTTGGCTCCGGGAACATTAACTATTCTGTACTTTGGATCACTTAACATTTGCCTTTTAAATTTTATATAAGTGTTTCCTTTTTAACAAGTTTGTAAAGCACACAAACAATAGTTTAAACTATAATAATCTGTTACTTTTCATCCTGGTTAGCTCATCACAAATAACTCAACACAGGAATGCGTGAATACTCAGCTCTACTAAGATGCAGGATTTGAAGAGATGCACGACTTCACCCATCGTGTGCCACACTAGACCCTAAGACAGGCTGCCGGCAGACAGGACAAGTGCAACTCTCTGAGAGCCATCGGTCAATACAATGGACGTGAAATTCATGCATGCAAGGCAGCTGCCTGAGCTTGTTTCCAGTTACATAGTCACTGATGCAAACACTACAGATTTTACCCAGTTCATCGTCAGTACTGTTAGGCTCATAGTTCCGGGTAGAAAGATTATCAATCTGCTCTTTGGTTAAGCCACACACGTGATCATCACCATCACCTTCGTGTAGTAAAAAGAAGTGAGCAAGGCGAAGAATAGATAGTGTTCCAGTTTCCACTACGTGATTTGAATTTCCTAACTGCCTACTGCTTCTATCGCTGTTTGGGGCATGAGGCTGGGTAGTCTCATTTTCATCACTCATTCCAATGCTGCCTTCTTGGGCCTGCCTGGCCTGAGACAAACCTTCATGGTGCTGGCTGATGTCATTCACTGGACCCGGGTTACTTCGTTCTGAGTGTATCTCTGGTAAATGCTGACCATTTCTCTGAATCTCTGACTCAGATTCGGCCTCCATTACAGAACTCAGTTCTCCAAATCCAGCCATGATCTGTCTTAAAATAGACTGAAGAGCCACTGAGTATGGTTCAACCAGCTCATTCTCAGATATTCTCCGAAGAGGAACTGTTATGGTACTAACATAGGTTTGAATACCTGACCGCTCTAAACGAGAAATAGTTCGTCGAAAGCCTCTGCTATTGCTTCCGATGGTGACTGTATTTTCTGTGAGCCCCACTCTGGATCGAGTTCTGTTTGCAATACTATCCCGATCTCTGTTCTCTCTGGGACGAATCCTTCTCACCTGAAGGTCCAGTGTGATTGTTGGATGTCGTGCAGCAGTTGAGGATCTGCTAGATTCTTCTCCTTCTTCTACTGTTATTCTTGACACAGAGGATGGGGTATATGCTCTACCTCTGCGTGCTCTATCTTGTTCTAAAAAGACTAGAGTTACACCTCTCCTCCTAACAGACCTTCTAATGGTTTGTTGTACAGGTCTACCTTCCCTGCGTGAATTATGATAAACAGTGCTCCTTTGTCTTTGAATTGGTGAACGGCTTCGACTATTCAAAGTAGACTGTAATCTTATTGGCTCTAGTCCTTGGTTTGTATTCCTCACTGTAACATTACTTCCAGCCCCATTTTCCCAAACATGTGCTGCTCCAAATCGCTGCCCCTCCCTTTGCCTGAGTTCACTACCCCCTGCCTGGTTTGTGAGACTACTGAAATCAGCACGTGGAGCCCTAGTTCTGGGAATGCCAACTGCTCCCCTGGTTCCATTTCTTAATCTTCCTGATGTTGGGAAAGATCCTTCTACTGAATTCTGCCCCCTTGAGCCAAGCCTAGTTCTTGGAATGTTGGAACTACTACCACTGAAATTCACTGAGGTTTGGCTTCTTGTCTGCCTAGCCACAGGACTAGCTGATCTTTGCTGTCTATTTGTAGTATGATCACTGCTAATGCCTGAAAGGGGAATGCCTGTATAATCTTCATCATGAGTTTCAAATCCTCTGTTCTCATGATTGATGTGAATTTCCAGACTAAACCGAAAGTCTCTACTATTAGGGTTTGTTCGACTCACAACTCTCCAAGTTTGGTTCCCATTTTGTCCACTTCGAATTGCATGGCCTGTCCGATGAAAGGTATTCAACCATTCTAGTAGAGCATCTTCATTTGAACTTTCTCTAGGGACTTCTGAGTCTGGGAAGCAAACCAAATCAACTTAAGACCAATTTTCAAGATCTGTCCTTAGATTTTTATTGAAAGCTTGTATGAAAAAGTTTTTATTAAATTAAATTGTATTTAAGAACATCTGTGCATTTTAATGAGTGAAAATGGCAAGAAACCCAACTTTTTAAAAGAAAGGTATACACTATAAGCATATTATAATACATACTTATGTATTATAAAAATTTACTATTTATGCAAAGCTGTGAAAAAATCCTCACGCCTGCTTTCTATATGCCTATTACTGGCAAAATATTAAGGCAAATAAGAAATATTTCCCATACCAAAATTAAACATTTAGATTGCTTTATTCATATGGCAATGTCAATAAAATACAGTGGCAAAATTTATATATAATTCATCTTAAATTTGTGGAGTCCTTCTGGTAAAGGTAACTCAATCGACATTTTTGCAACTAGCTATTTTTGTAACCTTGGGAATTTTATCCTATTTCTCAGGAACTGCCAAAAATTTACAGCTAAAGAAATATGGCTTTCTGAATACCTTGTTAGAACTATAATATCTATATCTACGTAAAACTCAGAAACTTTAGGCAGGTTATTTAAGTTCTCTATGGCTGCATCCTTATCTGTAAATTGGAGATAGTAGTATAAATTCATAGAGTTATCATGAGGATAAAATAAGCTATTGTATATAAAATGAATAGTACAATACCTGGCACACAGGAAAAACTCAATGTTAGCTATTATACATAATAGAATAGAATACATTTTTTGTTCATTTAGAACATAAGCTCCATGAAGACTAAGGTTTATTCACATTAAATCCCCAGTCTCTACAACAGTATCTGGTACAAATCAGACTATCAATTAACACTGCTTAATAAATCAGTTCAGAGATAAATGTGTCTCTGAAAAACTTTGGCTCTGACTCTGCTACTACGGTAAGCATAAGTTTTCCAATTTGGCCAGTGGATTATACAAAGTGAAAAGCTAAGCAAAAAGGAAAAAGGACTGATGGGCGTGGACAACAGCGTGGTGGCTGCCCCGGGAGAGGAGGGTATAAGGGGACTAAATGGCCAGGAAAAAAATACAATAAAAATATTTTTAACTTAATGAAAAAACTGAATAAAAAGCATTCTAATTCACATTAACTATATAGACTTTAACCTTACAGTTTGTTCTACTCCAAATCAGCTATGAAATGAGATTGCTTTTGTTTCACTTCATTAGGAAAATCTCTCATAAAAAGCTTTTTAAAGTGTTGACTTGAAGTTGTTAATCAGCCACTCGTGTCATAAAATAAATAGCAACTTAGACGTATTCTAAAGACATGAGCTAGTTTACATGTGGTAAGTATATTTTCAATATGGTAGTACAATTTACGTATCTGTACATAAAGCAAAAAAAGGGTTAATACCCAATTTCCATTTTAATTTGGAAAAAGACCTGAGTAAAAGGAAGGTAAACATTGATCATTCTAAATGCAACTTCCTTCTTTAATCACAGGAATGTAGTGATAAGAGAGTGTGTCCAAGAGTTCACTATTTATGTAACAAAACCTTTCCTACCCTTCTCCCATTGTGAATACAGTATAACGGTCAGGTGGACAGCCTGGCAGTTGGGTGTGGCCATGTCACTAAGTCCCCATCAATGGACTGGGAGTGGCAGTGATATACTTCACTGTCAGTCTGGTGCCTGCATCTCCTTCATGCCAGCTGGAACCTCAATATGGTTGTGACTTAGCTCCATCAGGCAAACAGCACCGTGGCGCAGTTGGGTCCAATCGAACTTTGTGTCATAGTGGAGATGTGCTATATCTGTCCTGTCCAATGCAGAGGCAACTAGCTACGTGACTGTTAAGCACTGGAATGTGGCTAACATGACTGAGGCACTGTATTTTTTATTTTATTTCATTTGAATTTAAATAGTCACATGTGGATGGCACAATTGTAGAAACTCTGCCAGCTAGATGGGTCCCAGGAAGCTTTATGGAGCAAAATTTGCCTACCTTCCCTGGCCTGTTAACATGAAGGGAAAATAAACTTCCATCTTACTGAGCCACTGCATTGTTTGGTTATTAATAATCTTTGCCGTAACTAGTATAATGTTCTTAATATTACATATGAACCTACTAGTAATAAATACCTCTGGGGATGGAAGTGGAACTGGCAAGAGGGACATTAAGTTGGCTTCACTTTTAACCTTATGTACTTTTTATTCAGTTTGAATTCTTTTCCCAAGCACTTTGTTTTTTTTATCAGAACTTCTTGTATTATGACTTAGTATTTGTTAAATAAAATGACAAAGCAAACACAAGAACAATAAAACAAGCAAAACACGTTTCCTGACTCAGTCTTTCTGTACTGCTCTGCATAAGTTTTTAGAAGCTAGGTTTAGTTATTCTACTTTAAAAAAGACATTGTGTACACTCTAAGATTAAAAGGAACTATGGCAGTCAGTAACTTCATTGTATACTATTTCGTATGCACGAGCTCCCTGAAGGCAATCTGTGTAGGCCATCTCTGTATTCAACCCCTGTCCCAAAGTGCCTAATTAGACTGCTTTGCATATAATACAGAAAAACTGAGCAGCACATCAGAACTGGAAAACATTGAAAACAAACATACTGTACAAGAGCCAGTAAATTCATTTCTGCAATTGCTCTAATAAAGCTTGTTCCTTATGGAAAGGAGTCCACAATACCTCTGGTACTGGTCCCATTT
>VMDR010007502.1:0-40251 GCA_007922815.1 Macrotus californicus | reverse complement strand
TGATGCAAAAATAGCATCATTGAAATTTTTCCAAAAGAAAAACCTCACAGAGGCAAAAATGTATGGGCATATAAAAATACTTGCAATATTATCACCTACAAATGTTAAAAGTAAAAATTTTAAAATAACCTAAATGACCAATAATTGAAAAATGGCTTGGTAAACTATAGTAAATCTATCAAAAGCAAGAGTTAGCAGCTATTCAAATTATAGTTACAGAATTTATTTATGATAGCTGTTAAATGAAAAAGGGAAGTATAAACAAAGTTCAATTTTTAATTTATTAAGTTAGCAAAATGTTTAGAAAATAATACCCAAAGTTGAGGAGAATATAGTAAAATAAGAAATATTGCTAGGGCTAGTATCAATTTTTAGAAATCATTTAGCAAAGGCTATCAAGAGTGATAAAATATTTAATAAAATTAATTTTAAAATAATTAAAACTATGTAATAATTATTAAATAACTTAATAATGACACAATCACACATTTACAACAGATGCTCCTTTCCTGTCTGCCCAAGGTCCTTTCCTAGGAGAACACCTTCATTACATTCTAAAGTCCATGTAATTTGGTTGGAGCTGACCTGACCCCCAGCTGTGGGTCCATGACACAGGCTGAGTTAGTCAAGGTATTTCACCCCGCTGGCTACAGTAATTGATTGGTTCAGGGACAGACACAAGACACTAGCCAAATCAAAACATTTTTTTCAAGACTTCTACTACAGTAAGTTAGTAATGCCCATCTTTACCACCAGGTGGCAAAAGTCAGCCAGGGGGAAGCAAAGAATAACACTGGTGAACAAGAGACAAATCCCTGGCATAAACTAATCATTGATACTGCCCTGGTGGAAGCTTGATTTATCCTGCACTCCCCAACAAAATTAACAAAACATTTCTCAACTGTGCTTCTGCCCTTGCACCAAGAGTTCTGATTAATAATTAATTTGACATATAATCACTTCAGGGACTCTATCCTAAGAAAATCTTGTATGTAGGAAAAGCTATATGCATCTGGGAAAACTATCTACATCAAAATATGCAATGTATTTTTAAGAGAGAAAAAAAATTATAAACAGCCAACATCCATCAACTGGATAAGGATAAATGAACTACAGTACAGCCACATGACAGCCCATTAAAAATAATGTTAAAAAATTACATTAAAATGTCAGTAATTCATTTTTAGTAAATATTTATTGAGTGCCTACTATGTGCCAAGTACTAGCATTTTTCCATGTAAATAACAAAATACAATGAAAAATTGTATAATGTGATTACACATGCTTAAAGTAGATTGTAAAAATTACAAAGAAATGATCCAAAATGCTGTTAACAATGGTTAAACTAGGGCATAAAATTACAAGTTTTTTCTTTTATTTTCAAATGTTTTTTTTTAAACATGGCTCACTTTCCTCATTGCCTTTTTTTAATTGTATGTTTTTAGATTTTATGTATTTATTTTTAGAAAAGAGGGGAAGAGAAGGAGAAAGAGGGGGAGAGAAAATTATCACGCTGACCCACTGCCTCTCCTACACCCCCAATGGGGGGGGGACCTGGCCCACAACTGAGGCATGTGCCCTGACTGGGAATCAAACCTCTGACCCTTTGGTTACCATGGTTCCTGGGCCTCACACACCTACTTCAGCTGATTCTGGAGGTTGCTGGCATATCTCTCTGAATAACTGGTGCCTCCAAAGTGTTTTATATACCCCACATTTTTAATTTTAGACGATCACATAATCTCCAAATTGGGTAAATTTCAAGGAGCTGGGTTCCCTCCCACCCCCTTATGCTGTGAGGATGAAATGAGCAGACCAGCCTAACGGGAAAGTCTGGAGAGGAAATTCCGGTGTCCTAGGGGAAGGGAAGCCTTTCACTCTGACACTGTCGGCTGCAATAGCCCTCCAATTCTAAAACTCACTTCTTTCCTCAATTGCTAATGGAAGTTGTGAAGGAAATTAATATTGAACCTAATGTACTTCCGAAAACTTTTTTTTTTCTTTCCTGCAACAGAAGGTCTACTTATTGGAGTATCAAAAACAAAGAAGTAATGGCCATGACCATTTTTTTGTCCTCTAACCTGATCTCAAAAGCACGTTATTTTTTGGTCTGGTCACCGCTCCTGGTGAAACGCTTCTCAAAATATCGAATAGTTTAAACTTGGAAACAAAAGATCATGTGGTACATGTGAATGACAGAATAATGCCACTGCAATGTTTATTAAAAGTATTTTAAAAGATGGAGAAATGTTTACGGTTCAGTAAGTATAAAAAGCTACGAAGTAAATATACAGAGTATAATTTTAATCTCAATGTTTAATTTCATGTACATATACAACTATAAAGAAACACCAAATGTTAACGGTGCCTATCTCTGTGGTAGTAATATCATACAATGATCATTTTCTTTTGTAGTTTTCTCCTTATTTTTCTATAATAAGCATGTAACCATAAAAATATTTTAAAAGCAAAATGTAAAATGACATACACTATAATTGAAATTATGTAAAACTATGTCTCACATGGACACAGACAAAAGAAAATTTAAAAATAGTCAAACTAGGGAGTAGGATTTTTGTAGTTGAGACATAAACGCCTTATTACCAAAAGGCCTTAGTCTGCAGGGTGGATTAAACAAGGGACATGGTCTAGCCCTCAGTTCTGAATGCGAATGTCAAGTACGCACTCATAAATCTCAGCCTGCCGCTCGGAGGAGTGGTATGAATTGCAGATATAAATGCAGGAGCCTTCAGCATGCAGATGCTTATAAACTAAAATACATTGGCCAGACTGTCAATTTAGTGATTGATCCAGGGATAGACACAATCCACTGATTTACTATCTCGTAATAAAGGATATTCTTTTCTTATACCTGGAAGATTCCCAGTCTTTATCTAGGTAAACTACCCACCGCCCCAGTATCAAACACCTGGACAATGAGACTTGTGCTCAGAAACTGCTTCAACATGAAGTCAGAGCAAAAGGGAGACACATATTTTGAGATATTTTTCCAGAAAGTTTAATGGACTATCACTTCCTCAAAAAAAGAATCCATCTCTCTAGTTCCTGTCATCAGATTCATTTCTCCCTAAATAAGACAGACAGTACCAACTTCAGACTCTGGGGCTTTCTTTTACTATGTTGTGGGATAACAATCCCACACCTGTTCACATGATCTCCTCCTACACAAACCACGAGGCATCCATTAGATTCCAGTCTCCTGAATCCCAATTTCATTCCAATCCCTTTTCCACACCCAGACTATCTTGTTCAAGTCTTGAGTGCTCCCATCTCTTCGGCCACAATTTGTAGGCAATCACCTAGTATATTTCTATCTATAGCTAATCCTATACTCTGTATGGGGGATTTATCATCATTAGTTTCATTTTTTAGAAGACAGAAGTCAGAACTCTCTGAATTTTGGGGAGGTAGTTGATTGTTACCCACCCACACCAACATTAAGTTGCATTAAGTGTATATGGTACAGGGCACCAAATATAACGTTTGAGCTTCCCTCACTCTGTGCTTGGTACCTCACTAGAAACAATGTATCAAACCATTCATGTCATCTTCACATCATCCCTGTGACACAGGTTCACACCAGGAAATAGTCCAGAAATTGAGTAAACTGCCCAAGGTCACAGCTGATAAAGAACTACAATTCAAACATGAGTCTGTCGAGTCTCCTAAATCACACTGATATAGCTCCATTTTTCTAACACTGATCTGTGTTATCTTTTCAGTCAAAAAAGGAGAAAGATGACTTCATCTACAGACAATAGAAAGGCATCTGATTCCGTTCTAGCATATGCTCCCAACAAAATGGAAACGGAAACTACTTGGCTCGTGATGCCACGTGGAAGGGAGCGCCTCAGGGTAGTTTGTGTCTGGATTTCTGACATTAAGCCATAAATTCCCAAAGGCTGTATCCAGTCCATCATCACGTTCAAAAACCAACATGACACTTAGAATGGGTCCCATCTGAGTGGCCGCTGGTAAAAGGAAAAAAAATTCTGACAACTTGGAAAGAGCTAGCATCTCAATCACCACGCAAGAAAAACAGAGTCAGCCTATTACACCACCTGTAAAATGAGTGTCCCTGCTGTGTTAGGTTGGCATTAATTTCCTTCACAACTTCCACTGGTACTAAAGGAAAGAGGTGAAAACTACAAACCAGCAGAGGACAGCTGCAGCCAAAAACTGTCAAAATAAAAGACTCCCTTTACCTTTGGGGGATCTGAATTCCCTCTCCAGCCTCTGCAAACGCTCCCGCCAACCAGTGGTACACGACAATAATGTATGCACAGAAGTTCAAGTGCTTTCACACCCTTTATCTTGTGGGACTACGGATTCATCCAAACATTTGCTGAACATCCACCCTACTGTAAGCAAAAATGAATCCAAGGATGAATAAAACATGATCCTGCCAGTTAAGAAGCTCCAAAATACATAGATCATTCCCATTTCACAGATAAGGAAAATAAGGCTCAAGGACTAAGCAACCTGCTGAAGTCAAGAAGCTAGGAAACGGTGAAACTGGGGCTAGAATTCATTGTTTCATTTAATGAAATTTACCAAATGCTCATTACACCGCAGGCACTACATGAGGACCTTACTCAGCATTTAAGAGCTCCGTGGATCAACTACAGCTCACTCATTTTATCGCACGACATTGTAACTTGTTTCCATCTCTAGATTGTGAATAGTCTGAGAACAGCAGGCTGTGTTTTCCTACCTCCGTGTTCCCACCTACACAGCGACTGAAACATGGAACTCTATAATAATTTGCTAAACTGAATTCATTGCTAAAAATATCTGAGCTTCTACCATAAGCAAGGCACTTTCAAAGCATAACACCAAACAATTTCTGCTGTCAAAATTTCATAGTTTAGTGCTGGTGGGCACAGGATATTAGAGGAAACAAAGAATTTCATAAATGTATAGGGCTGCATTGTCCACTACTGTAGTCACAAGCCACATAACTGTTTTAAGTTTATATTTAAATTTAAATAAACATTTAAAAAGTCAGTAGCTACTGCACTAGACAGTACAGATATGGTATATTTGGTCTTTGCCTCCAGTCCCTGCAGAGAACTCCTAAAAATCTCCCCAGTGATAGGAGTCTTTTATTTTCATAATGAGCTCCTTCTGATCACAGCAGAACTTAAAGTAATGGATAGCTTTGGGTGGGACCCCTAGACAGTCTCTGGATGGGGCCAGTCACCAGAATGACCAAGTGATCAGTTGGGACTTTCAGCCCCATAGCCCTCCAGAAAAGAGGGAGACAGGCTAGAGATTGAGCTCTATAAAAATTCTTGAATAATGAAATTCAGAGAGCTTCAGCTTGGTGAACACATCAGATTGCTAGAGGGTGGTGTGCCAGAGGGCATGGCATGGAAGCTAAGTGTGGTCCCTCCCATAACCTGCCCTATGCATATCTTCCATTTGACTGTTTCTGACTGTATCCTTTATAATAAACCAGCAAACATAAGAAAAGTGTTTTTCTGAGTTTTGTGAGCTGTTGTATCAAATTATCAAACTTGAGGAGAGGGTGGTGGGACCCCTTGATTCAGAGCCAGTCAATTAAAGTACAGGGGGCTTAGAACTTGCAACGGGTGTCTTGTGAGAATGGCCGTTTTCTTGTGGGATCTGACACCAACTCCAGGCAGACAGTGTCAGAACTGAACTGCACTGCCGGACACCCAGTTGGTGCCTGGAGAACTGGAGAACTGGTTGGTGTCAGAACAGAAACAAAACATTCCCATTCATCACAGAAAGTTCTATTTGGACAATATCATGAGAGGGGAAAGGAAATCTAGTTTAGATCTGAATATTGGAGAAGGAATTTCAACTCAGTAGTAAACAATTCTGAGAACAGATGTCTGAGAAAAATAACTCAAATTAAAGTCTACCTTTCTGAACCAAAATATTAAAATCTGGAGACCCGAGTTATTTCATAGCTCAATCCTTTCAGGGTGGGACTTAATAATCTTCCCCCTTAAGAGCAGAAAATCTAACACATACTGTAGGAAAGTCAACTGCTCAAGTTATCCAACAAACCTATAGGAGAGCCAGGATTCGAACTCACAGTTTCCACCTAATTATTTGGGCCCTGAGCTCTCCCTCCATGGCTGGTCTCACCCAGCACAGCTGGCAAACTGACAGATCCCCTTGTAAGCTGGCAGCCACAATCAGGCATCATCCAACAGGGCATGCACACCAGTGAGTTGACTGCCTGCTGGAAGGTAGTAGGCCTTTAATCCCCACATAGTCCCCAAATTGGCACATAAATGCTCAAGTAAGGATGGGATTTTCAGATTCTGGCAGCTATGGCAAGTACACTAAGAAAATCTGTCTTCAGACCAAAAGAGGTGTATGCCCTATAGGCACCGGGATGTTTCTACCTCATTAAATCCCAGGCAACATAAAATGAGAAACTGGATTACAGATCGCTCACTGCTAGCTTGGAAACTACTGGCAAGCCCTATATAATGCCAAAATGCAATCTGCAGCATAGTAGTCTCCAGGCTAGAGCATGGCTTTATTATCCAAAGATCAGCTGTTGGACTTTATTTAAAACTTTTTTGTTTTAAAAATAGCAGAAAGTGTAAATCCTTCTCCCATGTATATCTCTTCCTAAGCAAGTCGATCTCCCCAGGGGTACCTATTGTTAACAATTTGTTGGATATTCTTCCAGACTCTCCTAAACATACAGGGGGTGGGCAAAAGTAGGCTTACAGTTGTGAGTAAATGAAATCGAGTTTATTCTTGTATTATTTATTTGTATTAAAACTATAAACCTATCATTGTCCACCCCCGTAGGCAATGATTTCTAAAATACACTGGCATACGTACACGTACATTAAAGGGGGAGGGGGTCATGCTATACTGACTCTTTTGCAATGTGCTTTTTCATTTTATTATCTTGGACATCTTTCCACTTCGGTACATTGAGATCTACCTTGTCTAATGGGTTCTGAGAAGCACTTCCCACATACACACTTAAACGTCTCTGAAACTAGAATGTTTCCTATAATCAATAGCATTTTACAACTGCCATCAGCCAGGTATCAGTGTGGTAGAATCGTAGGAAAACTTTCCATTGACCTTTTCTGGTAAAATGAGGATGGCATCGGCATCCAAGGATCTTAGAATACAGTAATCATTCATTTGCACTGTCCACTGCGTAGATGTATGTAATTTATTTAATGCTATATCACAAACTAAATTCTCTGAAGAATTGCTAAATTAAAGGGTAAGTATACTAAAAATGTAGATATTGCCAAAACATAACAATTTATGCTCCCAATAATAAGCAAAACTATTGCTGGAAATACCCATTTCCCCTACTGGGTATTAATAGCAACCTTTAAAATAATCACTAATCTCAAAGACCTTAAGAGTGTTTTAAATCACATTTAAAAAATATTTTAAGATAATTTCAGATTCACCTGCAGTTGAAAGAAATATTAGAGAGACCCTGTGTTCCCTTTACTAAGTTTCCTCCAAAGATAACATTTGCAAAACTACAGAACACTATCACAACCAGAACATCTTCATTAATATGTGATACAGTAAGAAATAAATAATTGGGCCCTGGCTGGTGTGGCTCAGTGGATTGAGCGCCAGCCTGCGTCCCCACCCAAAGGTTGCTGGTTCAATTCCCAGTCAGAGTACACACCTGGGTTGTGTGTGGGCCAGGCCCCCAGTTGGGGGCATGCAAGAGGAAACCAATTGATGTTTCTCTCACACATTTCTCTCTCATCAATATTTCTCTTCCTCTTTCTCCCTCCCATCCCCTCTTTCTAAAAATAAATAAATAAAACCTTTTTTAAAAAAAGAAAAGAAATACATATTTGGTCTTTGTTCCTGGTACAGGGCTCCTAAACTCTTGGAATTTCCTGAGTGATAGGAATGTCTTGTTATATGACAAGCCCCTCTCAACCTTATTCAAGTTTATGCTATGAAGTGACTATTGGTGAGCCCCTAGAGAACTTCAACATAGAGGCTGGTAAGCTTGAGAGGAACCAATCATGTGATTAGAAGGTTAAAACTTTCAGCCTTATTTTATTCCGACTTCCAAGGAGAAAGAAGGGGCCAGAGATCGAGTTCAATCACCAAGGCCAATGATTTCATCAACACGCCTATGTGATGGAACCTCCATTAAAAAACCCCGAACGGTAAGGCCTGGAGAGCTTCGAGTTGTCAGATACATCCTGGTGCCAACAGGACGATACACCTCAACTCCACTTGGGACCATTTTAGACTTCATTCTTTATACTTCCTCATTTGGTTGTTCATTTATGTCCTTTATAATACATTTTATTAGTAAGCATAGCATTGTCTTGAGTTTTCTTGCATTGTTCTAGCAAATTACTGAAACTTGGGAGGGTGGTATGGAAACCTTTAAATTTGCAGCCACGTCAGACAGATGTGTGGGTAACCTTGGGGACTCGATACTTCCAACGGGTGTCCACAGTCTTGTGTGACTAAGCCGTTACACCTGTGCAGCCTGATGCCACCTTAGGTAGTGTCAGAAATGAATTGTAGGATACATAGTTGGTCTCAAAGAATCAGAGAACTGGAGAACTGGCTGTTGATGCCACACCACACTTTGGGATGGCAACAGAAAGGAATGAAGTACTGCTGCATGCTACAAACTGGAAAAACCCTGAAAACATGCTCAGTAAAGACAATCACAAAGACCACAGGTGCAAATATATAAACACAGAAAGCAGCCCCGGCTGGTGTGGCTCAGTGAACTGAGCACGGGCTGCGAGCCGAAGGGTCGCTGGTTCGATTCCCAGTCAGGGCACACGTCTGGGTGGCTGGGCCACGTCCCCAGTGTGGGGTGCGTGAGAAGCAACCACACATTGATGTTTTTCTCCCTCTCTTTCTCCTTCCCTTCCCCTGTCTAAAAATAAATAAAATCTTAAAAAAATATATCTTAAAAAAAAGGAAAGCAGACTGCTGGTTGCCTGAAGCTGGAGAGAAAGAGGGATGGTAATAGAAAATGGGGAGTGACTGTTAACAGGTAGAGCGTTTCTTCTGGGGTGGGTGACAAAAATGTTCTCCAGTCAGACTGTAGAGATGGCTGCAAAACTGTGCGAACACACTGAAAAGCAGCGAATTACACACTTTGTGTGAAATACGGGGCGTGGGTCATATCTCACTAACCTGGTTTAAGGGGAGGTCATGTAAATGGGGTGGTAGAGTGCGCAGTCCTTTGGGTTAGCCTTTCTCCCACTCACCGGGAGCTCTCTGGAGATTGGTCCAGATTGCTGTGCACATCAGCACTTCACTTTACTCCTTCCCATTGCTGAGCAGTAGTCCATTGTACGGATGTACCTTTGTTTCATCGTTTAAATCAACACAGAGAATGAGCACCTTTCAAGATATGTACTGACCAACTGCTATTTTTTCCTCCTGTGAAGTCCTTTCGTGTCCTCGGTCCCTTTTCCTACTTCACCCTTTTTTGCAAGTTCTTTCGTCACAGTACCACAAATCCACTGTCTCAACCTTGCTTCTGATCATTTTTGCAATGAAGTTTTTGACTGATGCGGGCAAATAGTATTTTATTCTCTCCTAATAACATCATCATGTTTGCATTTTCCCATTAAAATCTTTCATTTATTTTAGCACAAGAAATTGCCAAGTTGAGTCTTTGGATCCAACTTGGAGTGTGACGCTAAAAATCAGGAGGTCTGGGTTCTGGTCCTGGGTGTGCCAGTATCTAACTAAATCACTCTGTGCAGGCTACCAGTCTGCAAAACTTGCCTTTTCTACTTACCACAATTGTTTTGAGAAACAAATAAGATTATAGCCATGAAAGAGATTCTTCAAAAATGTTCAACAAATGCCTATCATATATGAAGAAAATTTAAAGTATTATATATCACATATATATTTGTGTTGGTTGTAATACTAGTATTTCCTTTCCATGTGCCCTAACTAAAAAACTTGCAATGTTAGCCTTAGAGAGTAAGTAGCTTGCTTTCCCCCAAATCCTAAGACCAAAGAGGTCAAGTGACTTGCCTAGGGTCACATGTGAAATTTGGGGAAGACCTGGTTCCAGAAGTAAGTCCAAGTAGTTATACCCCAAACCTCCCTCCATGTCAGAGAACGCCATTTTTCTGATTTAAGACCTGCTAAAAATTACCTGTCATCACTTCTCTGTATTCATATCTCTAAACAAAAACAAAACTACTGCCTAAAAACATAGACTAATTAGGATGTGGTGGTGGAATGGGAAGGCTGAATTGCACATTATAGGCTCCCACCTTGCTTCCGACAGCCTGGGATTTTGATAAAGGCTCCATAGTCTGTCACCATAGCAACCTATAAAGACAAAAAAGAAAAAATACAAAAGAATCAATGTCATACACGAGACTGTCTTCTGTAGCATTTAACCTAATCTCCTTGAATTTCTACTTGATATTTGCCTGCGTCTCTCTGTCTGCTGCCAAGCTGCCTAACAGTGATGTTTTGACAGTCTTCCCACTCTTTTTAAACTTGAGACTAACAGGCATGTGGGAACCCATTAAAAACATTGGTGAGACTGGACTATTGTCAGATGGTATGAGAGTACCTAGGAATGCCCAAATCCAACACCTATGGCAATCTTCAAAGAAGTATATGAACAAACAACAAACAGCAGAAAATCAGGTAACAAAGCTACACTTCACCCTACCTGGGATTGAGGCCTCCAATCCCAACACAGAGAACTGTAACAGTTTGGGATAGATCATGTAAGACCTCCCTTTCTCCTAAACTTCAAATCAAAGCCTGCTCTAGTTCACTTCCAACCAGGGTCTGAATTTTATGAAGACAGAGAAAAAGCCAGTACACGGACATCTCAGAGAAACTGAAAAGATACCATCGGAGAGAGAGTAGTCCTCAAGTCTTGTGCAGAGCTGGTCTAAGATGACGGGGTCAGAGGTCTGATCAGTCTGTATGTACTGTGTGACATGTCATACTACCTATGAAAGGCCCAGACCCCTTGCCAGATAAACTATTACTCCAGACGTCCCTCTCTCCTCCCCTCTTTCCTCTAGACTTCTCCCTTCCCCAGTGGATTGGGATTCGAGTTGTTACTACATACTGCGTTTATCCTAAATTCATTATTATTTTTGAAAATATTCAGTGCAATCTTATACACATACATTTCCCTATTTTCAGTGACTTTAATGAGTCGTCCACTGTTTCAGTTCACCACAACTACAACAAGGGGACAGAGCAAGACAATCCCTGCGGGACTGCTATGCACTAATACACGAGGGGACCCAAAAAAACATAATTTAGTTATAAAAAGTTGTGTATTTATTTTTACGTGTTTAAACTTCAGTCAACTTCAAAGTACTCTCCAAATGATGCAATACACCTACCAAGACATTTTTTCCATTGCTCAAAACAGCTTAAAAAAAAAAATTTATTTACTTATTTTCAGAGAGGGGAAGGAAGAGAGGGAGAGAAACATCAATGCATGGTTGCCTCTCGTGCACCTCCTATTGGGGACCTGGCCTGCAACCCAGGCATGTGCCCTGACTGGGAATCGAACTGTTGACCCTTTGGTTCACAGGCCAACACTTAATCCACTGAGCCGCACCAGGCAGGGCATCTAAACAGCTTTTGAACTCATCAATTTTGATGCCTTTTAGTGCTTCTGCCGTTTTTTTTCACCTCTTCCACATTGGCAAAACATTTCCTTTCGAGGACTCTGTGTGTGTGTGTGTGTGTGTGCGCGCGCGCGCGCACGCGCACAGTTGGTCAGGGCTAGATTGGGTGAATAGGGAAGGTGGGGCATGGAGGTCATGCCGTTTTTGGTCAAAAACTGCTGAACACTCAGCATGATGTGGGCAGGTATGCTTGTTAAGTCACCCATAATGAAATGGGCAAACACAATGAAAGTCTTAAAAAAAATTTTTACTGAAAGCCAAACACAGCCTCTCACAACAGCGCCGGCTGGCACACTGATACCAATGAATTCCTGGAATGCTCACCTAGGGGGAAGCCTGTACTACAAGGGGCCTGCCCTCCAGAAAGTAATTTTGGTTTTTTGGGGGGCGGTCCTCCTTGTATATATTGAATACTCACTATATGCAAAACACTATTCAAAGTGCTTCACATAATCCTCATGACACCACACGATGTTGGTACTATCATATTACGTTCATCTGATAGATGACAAAACTGATGCATGGGAAGACTAAGTAACCTGACCAACCTTCAAAGCTAGTAGTAACAGTGCTGGGACCTGAACCCAGGGAGTCTTAGCTCATTATAGCTGCTCATTGGTTGTCTTTATAAAATTCCAGCAACCAAAAGCAATGTGACAGCTGATATCTTCTCTGCTCCTGGCAACAATCTTAGGAAGTATAGATGGTAGGTTCCCATGTTGCAGGTGAGGTGAAACAGTGTAAGTGTCGAAAAAGCACAGGCTTCGGAGTGAAAGATGTGGCTTCTAATCCCACCTCTCCCACTTCTTACCTATGGGATCTTGAATACAAGTTGCCTCTTAGGGCCTAAGTTCCCATTGTACTCATTTTGCTGCTGCAGATAACAAATGATGTACAGGAAGCACTGGCACCCAATGTACCTTAATTTTAGCTTTTTAATAATTTACAGTCCAAGATAACGAAGCACAGAAAGGTAGTGACAAGTGGAAAGGCACACAGCTAACTTAGATACAAGGCAGGCACAGATCCTAGGTCCCTTGAGTCCTAGTCCAGTGCCTCCTATGTCACCAAATAGCATCACTATTTACTTCAATGTTAGGATAAAAACAGATTTAAAATTTCCATTCTCCTCATTTGTTAATGGGGATATTGGGACAGAGCACTTGAAGCAAATCTCCAAAACAGAGCATTTACAATGGGTTAAGAACCAAAAAACTTGAAACCTCTGTTTTACACTGATGAACATGCTATGCTGGGGTAGGGACCAGAGTCCCACTCCCCCCCCACCACCACCAAAAAAAAACAAACAGTACAATCAGGCAGATACTAACATTTATTTGTTTGTTTGTTTGTTCATTTATTTATTTATTTTCATTGACTTTAGAGAGGAAGAGGGGAAAGAGAGAGAGAGAAACATCAATCTGTTGTCCCACTTATTTGTGCATTCATTGCATGCTTCTCGTATGTGCCCTGACCCGGGACTGAACCCGCAATGTTGGTATATCAGGACAGCGCTCTAACCAAATGAGCTACCTGGCCAGGGCCAGATACTGGCATTTAAAATCAAAGCAAGGTGGAACTGTAGGAAGGATCTTAGAGATTAGCTGGTCCAATCCTGTCATTTTTCAAATGAGAAAAGTGAAGATCAGAGACATGAAGTGCTTACCCAAGTTCACAAAGCAGTTTTTTCTCTGTAATATAGGACCATATAGATAAATAAGATGATTCTAATTAAAAATATTTACTTATTTATTCACTTTTAGAGAGAGGGAATGGGAGGGAGACAGAGAGGGAGAGAAACATCAGTGTGAGAGACCAATGATCATCAGGTGCCTCTCATACGTGCCCCAACTGGGACCAAACCCACAACCCGGGCACGTGCCCTAACAGGACTCAAACAGGGGACCTCTCGCTTTTGTGGGACGACACCCAACCAACTGAGCCACAACAGTCAGGGCTGATTTTAATTTTTAATTACAATAAAAGCAAATCCCTTCTTTCTGAACCAACCAAAGGTACTTTGGCTTTTGCTCCAGGGTTCTAAACAGAGGGCTAAGCTGTCTCATAGTGCGTAACAACATTGTTAAAGGGCACAACTATCTAACAAACTTAAAAATAGCATCTGGAAGTAGGATTCCAAATCACCTTGCTGTTGTAAATTAAGATAATCTCATTTTTTAATCCTGAAGCTCCAGCGTCACATTTTGATCTTTTCAGGAAATATTGTTAACAGACCTTCACTTGGCCTCTCCCAAAAGAAAAGGTTAATGGGCTCCAGAACGGATGCACTCAACGGCTCAGTTAGGAAAAGGCATTCTTGCCTATGTCCAGCACCAGGTGTTTCCATCACTATGTCTCCTAAGGTGCAGACAGAGTTGAAATGAACTGAATGGCACATGCTATAGATGATTACACAGTCTGCCCTGGTGTCCCCAGAACAATTAGTCAAATAGCTCAGGGGGAAAAAATCCAGTAATTATCACAACTAGACTCAGGGTTTGGTAAAATGAATTTACCATCTTCAGATTAGAGGTTACACTGGCCTTGAAACTAGTTATCTCCATAATGTAAATGAGGAACATGAGGCTCAGAGGCGTAAGTTACTTGTGCAAAGTCACAAAGTTAGAAAGTAGCATGGCTAGGCAGGGAACAAGTATTTTGACTTCCAGTTCAATGCATTTCCACTTACCAACACCAATTTCCTCTCAGCATTTCTTTGGCTATGGCTAGGCTCAGCCAAATCCCAATTCCCCCTGCTATGCTTGTGTCCCCTGCCATGCTTAATGGACAGGAGAAGGATGAGCACTGGCTTCTCAGCTATTCGGTCACTGGACCCCTCTGCCCTTCTGGGCCTGCTAAAGACAAAAACTGCTAGCGAAAGGTGAGCACCACCAGTGTCTTCAGTGACAATGGGACCTAAGAGACTTAGGATCAATTTAAATCAAACATTTACTGAGCACCTATATGCAAGATGCTATGCCAGGTACTATGAAATAAAAACAACTTTAACAAAAGAGATGCCCAGCCTATTTTACCATGAGTTTGAAGTAGTTGCCAAGGTACACGAGACCACCATGGCCTCTGCTCTCCAGTAACTCACAGTCTGGTGGAGGAGATGCATAGACAAGTAACAACAGTACAGAGAGACTGTAATTAACGCCATAACAGAGGCACAAACAAATGACCGTGGAACAACCAGATTTACCACCTAACTTCCTTCTAGACTTCAATTTAGTGGAGAGTTCTCCTGTGGGTCTTTCAGTTCTCCGTGCGTTTATGGACAAACCACCCCAGCTACAGTGTAGCAAAAGGCAGACTTGGAGAGAGAACTTTAGGATCCCAGCTTTGCCATTTTTTAACCATTTGGACATTACTTAACTTCTGAGAAGAGTTTCCTTATCCATAAAAAGGGATTAACAATTTCTTAGGAGAGAAATGAATGGCAGAATGTGTAAAAGTGCTGATTTACACTAGGCTTACAAAAACTTTTTTGAATTTTAATGTTACCAGGTCTTCTTTGTAAATATCAGATACTCATTAAATGTTTGCTGGATGAGTATTTTGAAAAAATTCATTTCCAAGTTATCATGAAATTTCTCTGTCCGTAATTCCGGTAACTTCTAAACCATCATTTTTCAAAATGTGCTCCTGAAATACTAAGCTGAAACCATGAAGTTCCCTCTGAACATTAGTCTAGCCTATCCATCCTGATAGTAAAATACAAAGTCTACACTAATACATGCCCCACCTCACATAAGAGAAGGCTGTAGGTCAGGAGCCACTTCACCATAAATCCGAGTCAGTCTGTAGAGGGCAGAGAACTCTTTCTTTTGTGTAATACCTGACAAGTCAGGACTTCGTGATCGGAAAAATCCATTTCATCTCCAATACTAACACTTCCTTTGTCTGAGCCCTGGTACCTTGACCTTTAGGGGCACTATGGGCCTTAAAGGACAAAGGCTCTCAGAGCAGAGTTGTTTGCTATTTGTTAGAATGTATCATCCTTTGTATCATGACTGTTACATTACAAGTTGGGACTGACTTAACAGAAGAGCCACAATTATTCATAACCAACTAGCAGTCACAAAGTGAGTCTTTGAAGGACTCACATTATTAGGAGATGAAACTTGTCAACCACAAAGCAAGTATAAATGCCATAAAAATGATACAGTTAAAATACTACAGTTACTCATAAGACACTGAAAACAACTTTTTCACTTTACGTTTGCTTCAAGAGAAGAGAGATAAAGAGTGATAATGTTAATGAATTCCTACCTTGTCTCAGGCATTGAGTTTTTATAGATGACAGCTTATTTAAGCATCATGGTAATCCTATGGAAGAAGTTTTCTCTATTTAATAAATAAGAAAGCTGATGCCCAGGCTGGTGTGGCTCAGTGGATTGAGTGCTGGCCTGCAAACCAAAGGGTCGCCAGTTCAATTCCCAGTGTAGTGCACATGCGTGGGTTGTGAGCCAGGTCCCCAGTAGGGGGTGAGAGAGAGAGAGAGAGAGAGAGAGAGAGAAAGAGAGAAGCAAGCTAGCTCTGGCTGGTGTAGCTCAGTGGATTGAGCGCAGGCCTGTGAACCAAAGGGTCACTGGTTCGATTCAAAGTCAGGGCACATGCCAGTGTTGTGGGCCAGGTCCCCAGTAAGGGGTGTGTGAGAGGCAACCACATATAGATGTTTCTGTCTCCCTCTCCCTCCCTTCCCTTCTCTCTAAAAATAAATAAATAAAATCTAAAAAAGAAAAAAGAAAGTTAAGGCTCAAATGATCAAGTGACAGTGTGAAGGATCATACAGTAAGTAAAAAGCTAGGACTGGAGTCTAGGTTTTGTCTTACTCAAAAGCGTTTACTCTAAAAACAAATACAATGCTTTGTCCCTCAAAGTCTGATCATTCACTCAGTCATCAAGAAGTACTGAGAACCTATTATTTTCTACCCACCTACCTGGGGTTAAGATAGACAACACTAAACAAAACAGACAGGGCTCTGCCTTCATGGAGCTAGCTTAGCATCATCTGAGGAAAAAAGACATGTTAAACAAGTCCACAAATAAATGCAGGACAAATCTACTTACTTAGGTGGGAAAAAAATCTCTTGAGATGACACTATGTCTAAGACCTAAGAGAGAAGTTGGTGGGAAAGTGCGGGTGGAAGCCACAGTATGTGCAAGTCCTGAAAAGGAAGCAAGCTCAGAATGCTCCGAGCTGCACGGAGGACAGAGCGGCCAGGGACAGGTTCGCAGGACAGAACAGCACTGTCAGGTTAGGCAGAGGCTAAGTCACACAGGGTCACAAAAACAAGTCTGGATGAGAAAGCAGCACTGTCTAATCTGTTTTAAAGTGTTATGCTGGCTATGATGTAAAGAACAGATTGGAGAGGGCCTACTACAGAAGCAGAGTTCCCAGCACTGGCCAGTAAGAGATGGAGAGCCTGAACAGTGTGCCACAACAAAGAAATATACAGGCCAGATACATATCTGGGAGGTAGAAATGATAGGACTTGCTAATGGGCTACAGAGGGAGGGAAAATCAAGATCAAATCAAGAGAAAAAAAATCAAGGATGATGTCCAGATTTCTAGTGTGGGCACCTGAATCGTTTAAAGCATAAATCAGAGATGCTGTGAGGTATCCAAATGAAGATGTGAAGTATGCAGCTAAAAGTCGGGAGCTTAGAAGGGGTACAGGTAATAGCCAGATGTTCCACTAGCCCTTCCCATTTAAACTGTAACGCTCACGATATTCTCAAACGGACAGGAGCTCCAAACCCAGCGGCTTGTCACCCTCAATCTATGCTTAACAAAAAAAGGTAAGTTTTCAAAGACAAAAGAATATACCTCTCCTTGGAAAATAGTGTAGAGAGCAGGCAAGTTCTCCATGGTCTCGGGTCTTCCTGAATTCATCCTTAATGTTCTATGGCTCCTCCATACCTCTTCTGCTAAAGCTAATTCAAGTGTCCTGTCACAAAGAAATAAGCCAGACAATTTGAGAGACACCTATGTTAAGGAAGAAAAGTGCAGACAATCCAGTCTACAGAATAAATAATATAGGTTTAACACCATGTGCTTTCATCTAAATCTCTTTTGTCTATTCCAATTGTGGGGAGTTTTGGAAACCTTGATCTTGCTTCTTTTCAATCTGATACTTACCCAATGTTGTCTCTGGTGTTTTAATTGCTGTTGTTGGTATTCTTTTGCCAAGGGAAGGTTTTGGGGGGAGGGCAGTATAAATGGGTCTTTAAAAAAGGAAAACAGCTGCCCAGCTGGTGTGGCTCAGTGGACTGAGCTCCGGCCTGCGAACCAAAGGGTCACTGGTTCGATTCCCAGTCAGGGCACATGCCTGGGTCGTGGGCCAGGTCCCCAGTTGGGGGCCTGTGAGAGGCAACCACACGTTGATGTTTCTCTCCCTCTCTTTCTCCCTTCCTTCTCCTCTCTCTAATAATAAATAAGTAAAATCTTAAAAAATAAAATAAAAAAGGAAAATAGTAGTCGTAAGAGCTAACATTTATCAAGCACTTACTATGTCCAGGCACTCATTTAATTCTCAAAAGCAGCAAGATATCTGTTCTATTATTATCACATTGTGTAGATGAGAAAACCAAGGCCTGCAGAGGTCAAATTACCTATACTTATGTCAAAAAGCCGGAAAATGGTAGAGTCAAACTCTGGGTGACACCAGAGACCACCTGAAGTGACTTCAAAAGAGAAAGAATAGCTTACTTTTTTCCTGATAAAATTAAAAATACACACACTCATTTTACAAGGTCAGGCAGTACATTAATAATGAAGAAAATAATTTATAATTCAATTTTGTTTATATTCTCTCACAGTTTTTATATATACAGTGTTTTTTTTCATGGAATCATGAAATCATTCATCATTAACAGCCATTTTCTTAATATATTTTAGTAATTCTTACATACATACAAATATACACACACATATTTTTTTGATGCCTAGATAGCAACCCATTGTTAGAGATACCAAATTCATTTAACTATTCATGGATCATGTTAAAATGCAGATTACAATTCTGAGGTGGTACCTGAGACTGTACATTTCTAACAAGCTCCTAAGTGATACTTATGCTGCCCTGGGAACAAGTCTCACTGCTTTGGAGTTGAATGGGCCTTCCTTGGAGGTGCTCTTGCCCAGCTGACTGGTTTTAAACAGAGAGGAAATGAGCAATCTAGTGGCTCTCAACCATGCCCCTTTGCCCTGCTGGATAGGTCACTGCCACATAAGGATAAATCTGACAATTCTGTCCGCAGTTCTCTTTTCTCCTCCCAATCACACTTGGCACCACTGAGACTTAAGACTATTTCCCTTAAGTTTTCATAAGCAAATACTTTCTTCTCTATTCAACCCCAACTGCCACCCCTCACTTTCAGATGATGACTCAGGGTCCTATTTTTGAACTCTTCCTGATTGACAATCACCATCCATTAACTAAACTGTCTTGCTTGAAACAGAAATGAAAGAAAATCCCATCGGCCTTCCAAATCCTGGTTCTAGTAGTACCCAATGCCCAGGAACATCCCTGTCCTTGAGTTCCATAAGACAACCTTGTATCCTTATCATAAACTTGCCCTTTCTGGGCTAGGTCAGCCAGAGAGGTGTATTATTACTCTACTAATAGTGCAAAGATAGAATGCAAGCAGATTTGTCAGTTCTTAAAAGCTGGCCTGGCTGAATCCTTCCTTCCCTTTTCCAGCTATGCAGTCTCAACTCTAGTCCTTCCCTTCCCTCTGCCCAGCATCTCTCACATCACATCCTACAACAGAAGTCATTAATCTGAGGTCAAGGGTTCTATCAGAAAACCTTCTGCCCTGGCTGGTGTGGCTCAGTGGACTGAGTGCGGGCTGCAAACCAAAGAGTTGCTGCTTGATTCCCAGTCAGGGCACATGCCTGGGTTGTGGGCCAGGTCCCCAGTGGGGGCCACGTGAGAGGCAACCACACAGTGATGTTTCTCTCCCTCTCTTTCTCCCTTCCTTAACCCTCTCTCTATAAATAAATAAAGTCTTTTTAAAAAGTTAAAAATAAAAATACAGTATTTTTTTAAAAAACTTCATTATCCCTCCAACTCCTAGAGCATTAATGAGGTACAGGATCCACAGAGACATCAGCAGGCAGGATACCTAAATGAGCTCAAATACGCACATCTTCGTCTCTCCTGTCCCTCCGACGAAAGGCTGTGGAAAGGACAGTAAAAGTGGAAACAGTCTTAAGCTGTTCTTGCTTATTTCTGCTGGGATGAGAATATGAGCAGCTAAGTTTAAAGCTCTCTTGTCTGCTCCTTCTGTAGAAGAGTAGCCTGAGAAATCCCATGCAATTCTCTAAGAAGGAAACCAGCAGCATTTTTGAGGGAAGCCCTGAAATGTAACAATGTATGTTTACAATTCAGGAAAGTAGAGAGTTGTCATATTTTTAAGTGGGATTAAAAATTTTTTTTTCATACTATGTTCTACAGAAACTTAGGATTCTATGGTGGTTATTCAGAAGCTCCTTAGGGAATTCAAGTTTATTTTTAAAAAGTCAATTCTGAAATATCTAGGGGCTATAGGGCTCCAGAAAGCCTTAGAAGTAGGGCTCTAGGCCAACCAACCAGAAGAGAGCCTCTACATCAAAGGTGCAAGGAGCAGAATCTCAAAGAAACCAGAACTGGGGGAGGTCCCACTCAAAGCATTTGGAAAGCCGGGTAGCTCAGCTGATTAGAGTATCATCCCGATACACCAAGGTTGTGGGTTCAATCCCCAGTCAGGGCACATATAAGAATCAACCAATGAATGCATAAGTAAGTGGAACAACATGAATCGATGTTTTCCTCTCTCTCTCAAGTCAATCAGTCAATAAGTAAATAAGTATATAAATAAATAAATACAATTTAAAGGGGGAAAAAAGAAAAAGAAAATTAGGCAGAGGCCATTACTGCCGACTCACACTTGCCCTCCCAGCCTCGGGTGGGCTATGGTAGCAAGCAGGAGAGGTTACAGGGGGAGGAGCTGTTTTTAACAGTGTGTTCTGCTTTGATCCAGCTGACCTATTAAGCTTCTGTGTAAGATTTTATTTGGGGGAAATAAAGTTCTTCTGCTTTAAAAAGGGTTTATAATAGGCCAGACCAGTGCGGCTCAGTTGGTAGGGACACATCCCATAAAGTGAAAGGTCGCTGGTTCGATTCCTGGTCAGGGCACATGTCTGGGTTGTGGGTTCAGTCCCTGGTTAGGGCATGAGTGAGAGGCAACCGATTAATGTTTCTTTCCCTTTTCCCCTCACTTCCCCTCTCTCTAAAAATAAATAAATAAAATCTTTTGTAAAAAAATGTTTATAAAACACTGAAATATAGTCCAGTCAGATCAGATCAGATCTACAGACTTAAAAAAGCAAGTAGATTGACAAGGAATGAGATACACCATTTGGTGTTGCCTTGCCATAGTCCTGGAAATAGAAAATCTTCCTTAAGCACTTCATTTTACTTTAATGTTTTAAACGATAACACGTAGGAAAGCAGTTAAGGACCCAACTATTGGGCATGCCCTTCCCAAAGCAAGGGGCAGAGCAAGGAAAGAATAATGTGGGAATTGGAGGGCAGCAGAGGAGTGGGGGCCGAGAGCAAAGCCGAAGCCATGCTGGGTGGGGAGGAACCCTGCAAAGAGCAACCCACTGTGGGGAGGACGGGGTGAGGAGGTCATCCGTGCATCAGGCCATCTGGAACAGGGAGTCGGTGACCAAGCACAGAGAAGCAGGCCCCGAGTAAGGCAATGTTAATTTTCTGATTTTAGTAGTTACATTGTGGTTACACAGAAGAATGTCCTAGTTTGTGGGAAAACCAAAGTACTCAGGGGTGATAGGGCATCAGGTCAACAACTAAACTCTCAAATGATCCATTAAAAAATGTTATTTGTACTGTACTTCCATAATGTTGTGATTGTTTCAAAGTTTTTTATAATGTGCATGCAATTGGAAGAAAAATAACTACATCCTATCCCCCCTCTTCTCAAGCAAAGAGAAGTTCATAGAACAATACTGATTGATAAGATACATCCCAGACCCTTTGGAACATCATTTCATGTGTGCACTTACTGATCTGGCCAAGATTTTTGTTGTTGTTGTTAAGTTTGTTTGGATTTAATTTGTTATTGTTACTTAACAGTACTAACTGGATAGAACCCTGAGAGTTAAAAGGGACTTTAACCCATCTTTAACCTATGTACATGAATTGAGAAGAGAGAAGTTGATGAGTAAAAATACCCGGATATCAGCAGAGACAGAATGCCTACAGAGCCTGCATTCTCAGGTGCTATTCTCCACTGCCTCAAAAAGAACCCATATTCCACACCTAAACCTTGGATGTGCGGCTCTAACACCAACGAGGTCCCAATGAGGAGCAATCGAGAGGGCATCACTCATGGAAGAGGCAACAATGAGCCAGATCTGGATTCATTCATTCAAACATGTATCCAGGACCATTTCTTGTTTGGTTTTGTGTTCCCAATGCCTGGTAAACAGACGGTACCCAAAGTTTTCTTGAAGGAGTGAGCAGAGCCTTACTATGTGCCAAACCAAGGCAGGGAAAGAAGGAAGAAAGCATTCTGCTCTAAAGAATGCAGAAGAAGCCACTGAGTTCCATACAATATGCTGGATAGATCAGAAGATGGGAGAATTTCAAAAGCCAAACTAGTGGTCCAACCTTCCTCCTTCCTGCCCAATTTCTAGAATAATTATCTTAAAGTGATGCTACCTCTTTCCCGAACTCTAGTCATGGATCTGTTAGAAAATGGTCAAAAGCAGGAAAGAGAAATAATAGTAAAAAAGTTTAACACACACACGCATACACAAATGGACTCAAACTATGGAAGCTGAAAGGAACTCTGGAGCTCATTCAGCCCATCACTCCTATTTAACTGAAAATAAACCGACAGAGATCAGATAACTTGATAAAGGCTGCTCACAGTTAGCCACACTGGTACTACTGCCCAAGACCGATAGTTAACTCCACTGCTCCACACTGTTCTTTCGGTCAATAATCCTGAAAGTCCCTTCCAAGTCCCGAATAATAACTACTAATTTTGGGGTACTTCCTATTTGCCATGTATTAACCTAAAAGCTTTACTTGTCTTAACTAATTTAATTCCCTTTTTGACCACCCTACGAAACAGGCAATTTTTGTTGCCATTTTACAGATGAAAAAACCAAGACACACAGAGGCTAAGTAACTTGCTCAAAATGACACAGATGAAATTAAAATCCTATTTACAAAGAGTTTTTTCCCTTTTTAAAGATTTTATTTATTTACTTTTCAAGAGAGGGGAAGGGAGGGAGAAAGAGAGAGAGACAAACAATATTATGCGAGAGATACATCGATCTGTTGCCTCTCGCATGTCCCCAAATGGGACCTGGCCCCCAGCCTAGGCATGTGCCCCGACTGGGAATTGAACCAGCAACCTTTCAGTTCACAGGCTGCTGCTCAATCCACGGAGCCACACCTAGCAGGGCTTTCCCTTTTTAGATGATAAAATCTTCTGAGCACGCCCTTATCTTGCACACCAGCATATCCTTCAAATCTCCAGTGCCTAGCACAGTGTAAAACACATATAAATTTAAAACTGTCTACTCAAATACTGAAGTACTTAATTTTACCCTATTTTAAATAGTTAAATTCATCACTTCAGCACATTTATTGATGTTTATGTAACAGGCCCTGTGCTAGCACTTCATAAACCTCCTTTCAATCCTTAAAACAAGTCTACAAAGTAGATGTCCCTATATTACAAGAATGAATTTACTGGTCCAAAATCATAGCTAGAAAGAGGCAAATCTTAGGCCATTCCAAGGGTCATTTACACTTACCACTAAGCCATCCTTTCCAACACAGTCCCCAAAGACTTCCTAGTCTGGTAGGGATAATGGTGACCAACTACAATGCAGTATGATCACAGCTAAACTAGTGACTAAGTTCAAAATACTAGGAAAATAAAAAAGAGAAGAAAGGCCAGGGGGAAGCAGGGAAGTTTGAAAGGGGACAACTTTTTATTAAGAATAAATGAAAGGCCCTGGCTGGCCCAACCTGGGACTGCCAGTTCAGTCCCTGGTAGGGCACGTACAAGACAATCCATGGATGTTTTTCTCTCACATTGATGTTTTTCTCCCTCTCTTTCTCCCTCCATGCCCCTCTCTCTAAAAATAAATAAGTAAAATCTTAAAAAAGAATAAATGAAACCCTGTAGCAGAGAACACTGTTCTTTGACCTTATTAGAACACTTACCTGTTGTCTGTTTTCTTCCAATCAGCATTCTCCTTTTTCTTCACTTTCCTCATCATCCAGATGAGATTCCACAGTCTATTGAACACCAGTGACCTTGACCTCCCTCTAATTCTGTCTCAACAGTTCACTTACACCACAACCCTGACACTGGTGGAGCACAGCTGCAGATGCTAGAACCCATTCTAGCTAGGCAGAGCAGAAAGGCACTTACTGCCAGTCATTACGCAGCCCACAGAAGTACTGCAGGAGCTACAGAAACAGGCTCTGGCAGGACTTTCAGGAACAAGTCCTAATTCTCACACACACACACACACACACACACACACACACACACACACACACAGAGTCTTTGCCACAATCAAGAAAGTCACGTCTATCACCTGCAGAAAGTCACTAAACTAGAACGCTGTTGACTCGAGAAGCTCCCTGCTTCTGCTATGATATCTGCCAGAGAAACTGGATGCCTCTCGCCCTCCTCTGCACCCTTAACTCGGCTCCACATTCGAGTCCCACCTTAAGCGTAAAGGAGTCCCAGAATTTTCAGTAAGAGAAAGCACATTAGAGATGGGAATGTGTGTTAAGCAACCCAAATCCGCAGTCCTTGCCATACATGGATATATATTCTCCAAGACTTCACGAAATAGCCTGATATTGCTGGGAAAAAATTATGATCTCCAACTTCAAATGGGCTCTCAATTCTGCAGCATCTACATTTCTCTAGGGAACGACTCTCCCACACTCTACAGTGATCTCCAAATCCTCTGCAATCTTCTCAAATCTCTGACCTCCTCGCACTCCAAGTATTTCCACCTTACACTTTGTAGAGAAAACAAAAGTCATGAGAAAAGAGCTCATTCTGCCAATACCAAGCACACAGACAACCTATCTCTATTGCCCTCATTTCCTTCTTCCTGTCTGTGAAGTGCAGAAATTGCCCATCTTCCCCAGGCTGCTCCCTCTAACTACTTCAAATCCCATCCATTCCCTCCTACTCAATCTCTTCATCACCCTCTCAACTGGATCCCTGGTGGCCCCTCATCTGCTTTACCTTCCACGCCCTCTTCTCTCCGTTACAAATTCCAGGCCCATGTCCTGACTTCTGAGACAGCATGCCTCCGATCCTGCGCTCCACTCTTTGTCTGTCTCTCCTGTGGGCTCATGCTCCTGTTCTTGGCCATTGATAGAAGTAATCAGGGTCCTGACTTAGGCGATCTTACTCACACTTATGGCTCAATTACCACCAAATATAAATCACTCCCAAATTTATGTTTCAAAAATATGTATTTTTTTTTCTAAGTTCCAACACCATATTTCAAACTGCCTTCTGGATGTCAAGACGACCTGTCCCTTCCCATGCGCCCGGAAAACGACCCCATCACCATACGCCAGAAACCTAGGAGTTACACTGAAGTCCTCTCTTTTCACTCCATGACTCCAACCCATCACCGAATGCCATTGATTTTACCTCCTATAAACCTCTGGAATCTGTCCAACTCTCTGAAGTTCCACCAAAATCTCAGTCCTCGCTGCCATCAGCTGTCACCTAAGTGCATCCATCTCTCTTCCGTTTATTAACAATACTGAGTCCCTGAGCGATCCGGCCCTCTCCCCCACCGCACCACCCACTCCCCATCAAAGATAAACCGAAAACAAACCAAAAAAGCCCACACAAAACAAACAAAACACCTCATCAGTCTTCTAGTAAAAGCTACAAAGTCCTGCAAGGCCTGACCTCGACCCGCCTCGGGCTTCATCTTGGGCCCTACTCCTCCTCATCCCCCCTCTGGGCTATTTTCCTCCCACGGTCATAGCGCCTCTGCACACGCCGCTCCACTCGGAACGGAACGGTCGGCCTCTCTTCATCTACCTGATTGGAATTCTACCCCCCCCCTCCCCCAGGTATCATCACTTCCGTCGTCTTTCCTCAGGGCACTCAGAACGTCAGGTGCTTCTCCTAGGTCGCACTCATGTTACATTTCTTAGTGAGATACTTTAACATCTGTTTTCTCCACCAGACTCAACCCCCTGAGGTCAGGGGCTGTGTCTGGTTCACAATGTATCTTCCAAGCTTTGCACAATAAATATCAGTTGAACGACTAAGAAGGCCTAGTTCACGGGTATGCGTTCAAATTTCTCAACGAGACTGCTCTGGAGAGGCAGGAGTCAGACATTTCCTTCATCTCGCTCTCACAGGGGCACAAGCGCAGCCTCGTAAAAGGCTTGCAGAAACAAGCCGGCCTCCACGGACAGGACCCTACTGAAGGCTGGGAGACGGGCCTTTTCTCCCCGGGGGTGCCTGGCACAGGGCTGGAAACGGTAGGCGCTCGCCGAAGTCAGCCGTCGAGGGCCCCAGACAACCGCAGAGACCCCAAAGCTCTGCTCCAGCCTAGAAAGGGAACCCAGGCTATCTCGCGTACCCGAGCTGGGATACCTGGGCCCACCTCTCGCCCGTGCAATGAAAACTTCAGCTGAGAAGGGCCAAGCTCACGCTACACCACCGAGGAACCGCCCCCAGATTCCGCAGCCGCCCGCCCCCGACCTCCCCAGTACTTACCAGGCATCAGGTCCAGGTCTCCCCGCCGCAGCATTGCGCGAAACGCCAAAACCCAGTCAGCGCGCTTCCACCCACAAGACACAGCGTGCCCAGGCGGGACTCCAGCTCGATCCACCAATCCTGGAACCGTACTCTCGTGAGGTCAGAAAGAACTGACCAGTAACAGGGGACCATCCAGGGGGCGTTGCAAGGGGGAGTATTGGAAGCTGATTGGTTTCTCCAAGCCGGAAGTTCTAGGGGAAGGACTAAGTCAGAACCAATCGTGCGGTGCCTGAGAGTGTCAGCGCGGTTCGTAGCGGCGCTGAGAAGAGGGCTGCCGCCATGATAGAACAACAGAAGCGCAAGGGTCCGGAGTTGCCGCTGGTTCCAGTCAAGAGGCCGCGGCATGAGTTGCTGTTGGGAGCGGCGGGGTCTGGCCCCGGGGCGGGACAGCAGCAGGCGGCGCCGGGAGCTTTGCTGCAAGCGGTGAGTGAAGTAGTAGGCGGCTTTCGGCCCGGCTCATCTTCCTCTCTTCCCTAAGCGCTGCACCGGGTGATCCCGCAACGGCCCTTTCCCTGCACTGCAGGGCGGAACGAGAATCTCTACCTGGAGTTAAAGCAGAAAAACATTGTAAAGTCGGCTAACACCCTGCGGATACTCCATACGTCTCCCTGTTTGACGCCCATTCTCAGTGTCTCGACCTCCCTGTGAGGTGGCGTTAGAATGAAAGTTAAGGACATTGAGCTCAAAATCGAGACCGGGGATTCGCATCCCAAATCTTCCGGGGATTCGGCATAGACTAAACATTCAGAAAAGGGTGCAGTGGGTGGGTGGAGAATGAATGAATGAATGAAAGAGAAGGAAGGACGGAAATGAATGATACTAGCTTGCTTTGGGACTGGGCAAGTTGCTTTTCCCTTTCTTGCCTGCACTATTAGCAGCGGAAGAATAGCGCTCATTAAGCCCTTGTACTAAGTGCCTTTTGAAAATGAAAATTCCATTAATCTTAAAGAGTTAGCAACTGTTACCCGTTTTGTATATGGAAAAACAGACTTATCTCTAGTGGTAGAAACAGATTTTAAACCCAGAACCTATATTCTTCACTGCGTGTCTTGTCAGAAGTGTCGCTCACACCTTCCTTTCCTGTGCTGTTAGGCTCAGATAAAGAAATAGGAGCCCCCTCTCTCAACTTCTCGAGGAAATCCGGCTGGCACCGTTTCCAAAATGTGTCTGCGGTTGCCACCACCTCTATCACGTCCATCTTAGCTCCCCGTCCAAGCTGCCATTACCTCCCCTGGCATCATTGCAGTAAGGTCCCCTGGTGTCCCTGTCTCTGCTCCCAGCCAAAGGCATCCTACCCTCAGATGATGTCACCCTCTGCTGGAAACTTGTGGTGGCTCTCCACTTCACTCACTGCCACACCAGAATCCCTACAACCTTTTGTCCTTGCTGCCTTTGCCTCTCGTCTGCCCTTTCTCCGTTGCTCACACTTGTTCTAGTGACGCTGGTTTCCGTGCTCCTGCCCGAAATCCTTGGCATTTGCTGCTCCCTTGGCTAGAATACTCTTCCAAACGTTCAAGTGGTTTACACACTCGGCTCCCCCAAACCTTTGTTCAAATGTCCCTTTGAATGAGGGCTCTCCCGACCCCCTTGACATCGCAGTACCCCACGCTCGCTCGCTCACGTCGCTGCTTTGTTTTTCTTCAGAGCACACACCACCATCTGTGAGTTTTACTTCTTCTCCCTCCCTCTCTCTGCTTCCCACTAGAACACAAACTTTATTTTCCCAGGGTCTGGCACGTGCTATTTTTTTAAGTAAATGAATAAATTGGAAACTACTAAAGAGATTTGGGAGTTACTGATAATGTATTTGTTCATCTCTCTGACAAGTAAGACTATCAGCCCAGGTTCCAGCGTGTTGCCCAAGCTTCGACTCCACATCAAGACCATAGTCAAAAGGACTGCGGTCTGTTTTCCTGATAGTCTGTACCCTGCGGTGCCGTTGGGAGGCTCAGTTCAACTGTTCATTCGTTAAATGAGCCGAGATTGGGAAAACAGTGTTGAGTGCCACAGGCAGGACCCCTGCGTCCGCAGAGCTTTCCTAGTGAGGAAGAAGCCGAAATATGTAAACAAGAGCAGACGGAGGGTAATTTCAGGCAGGGGTAAGTGCTGTGAGGGATTCAGTGGGTGAGTGGGGTACAGAGGGGAGGTTGGGTGCTGCCTGCATGGAGCGGCTGAGGAAGGACTTTCCGAACAGGAAACATCTGAAAGGAGCCACACACACAGGGAAGTGTAGGGAAGGGGATTCCTGTCGGGCAATAAGCACGAAGACCCTGAGGCAGAAATGCACTTGGCACACTCACCTCCTGTAGGACAGCAGCTGAGTGAGGGAAGAGGAAGGTCAGTGTAAGAGGCAGGCACTGCAGGCTTTAGCAGGAGAGCGTCGAGATGGAGGCACATGGTATGTGGGAAGAGTTGCAGTTCTCACTGTTTCCCTCGTCTTTTCCGCCCCCCACCCGCCCCGTTTTCCAGCTACCTTTGCTGGTATGCAGTAACTACTCTGCGTGTCTCTTTTTTGTTTAGGGGCCTCCAAGGTGTTCCTCCCTTCAAGCGCCAATCATGCTGCTCTCAGGACATGAAGGGGAAGTGTACTGCTGCAAATTTCACCCCAACGGGTCCACCTTAGCATCTGCAGGATTTGACCGACTGATACGTAAGGCATAGGTTTTGAATTTGGAGTCATCACTCTTGGCCAAATAATGATTATTTTTGTAAAGTCTTTGGTGCCACAGTAGGTATCAGTCTGATCACATAACAAACTGCATGGCTGACATGTTAAAATAGGGTCATGAAAATGCCGATCGGTTTTGGTTGTAGAGCTCTGGGTCCTACTGGTAAATACAGAAGGAATGTTACTAGTTGGAAAGTGAATTGCTCTAGTTTGAGAATATCTTCCTCATGGAGGCAGATCTGGAGCTGATTTAGCAAGATAAGAATTCTAGGTTTAACAAGTTACTGGGAGTAGTAACGAGAGAAATAACTTTTCCCTGAAGGTGAGAGGCCCTCCTCTTGACTCACTCCCGGAATCTTAGCATACGGGAAGAGAGGAGGGTCTTGGAAGGGGCAGCTCACTTGGTCGGTCTACCGGTACATTGTTAGGGTCTGCTACCGGATTCTCAGCTCCCAGTTAGGAACACCCATTTTTCAGAAACAAGTAGAAAAAATCACTTTAGGGAAGTCGTGGGAAATAGTGACAGAGAAGGGAACAGGAGCCTCTGACTTTATTTCTTCTGGCATCGTTTGCATTGAGTCCTTTGGCTCTTTGCGTACAACTTACCTCCGGGTGGATGAGAACTGTTTAAGTATTGTAGTTTAGGTGTTCGCTGTTTTGATTCGGGTGTTCTAGTTCTGTGATCCTTAAACTTTCCAGTGGCCAAGCATCTGGAAGGCTTAGGTATCTTTGCAGAACATTCTTGAATTATTGATAGGCTTCATTTTATCCAACAAACTAGAAGTCATTTTATTAGCAAAAAGAAAAAACTACTGTATATAATACGTACCTTATTATGTACAGGGGTGCTCCTTAATAATTTTCATTAAACTGTCCTCCTTGCTAGAGCAAGCTCTCTGAGGGTAGGAGCTGTGTCTATTCATTTACCTCATTTTGCCCCCGTACCTGGTATGTTATAGGTACTTACTACATGGGATCGAGTAATTGTAGTGTAGTCATTGCTGTGTGACCTTCACATCATTTGTAGCTTCCTAGGTTTCCCATAAGTGCCACTCTAAGACAAGCAATAGTGAGCGTCAACTTTATAAATATTATAGTAAAACAACTGAAGATTTAAAAATTATATCCACTAAGCAACTCTTTTACCTTATAAAATGTTAAAATAAAGTACCCTTTCCACGACCAGTACTGAATTTCTTTCTGTCGGGTGATGCTCACAGAACCCCTGTCTTCCTGACAGTGCTGTGGAATGTCTATGGGGACTGTGACAACTACGCAACATTGAAGGGACACAGTGGAGCAGTGATGGAACTGCACTACAACACAGATGGCAGGTGAGCACTCTGCGCGGCGGGACGGCAGCTGCTGCTTCTCACTTTTCTCGGCATCCTTTCACCTTTCATCCGCGAGTTCTCCCTCTCGGGACCATGCTGTCCAAACTGCTGCGTCTGGGCGGCTGCTTTGTGTTATCTCTGTCACCCCAAGGTGTTTGCTCCTGCGTGTAGGCATTTGTCAATATGTCACCTTTGTCATCTAACACATCAACATCTCAAACAAATTTGTTTTCTTAAGACATAAAACAATTCTATGTAGAAATTAGCTATTTTATTATAAAAGTAATAAAATACTATTTTGGGAAACTCAAAAAAACCCAGAAAAATGAAAAAATAACCCATGTTCTTACCAGTCCAAAGATAATCACTATTAAAATTATGGTGCATTTTTCTCAAGACTTTTTCCTACTCAAAATTGTGTGGTTTTTATGGGCTACGTTTACAATCCTACTGCTGATTTTTTTCCTTAACTTTATTCACCTAACATATCTGTCATAACAAACTATTTATTGTAAACACTTTAATGATTGCATAATTGTAGAATAACCATAGATAACATAGGAAGGTGTTTATACAAAGATAATTAATCCCATTAGGTATTTCAGTAAACATTCATTGTTTTTACACGTTTGACTTTTAAAACCTTAGGGTTCCCTGAGTCAACCAGTGCATAGCCTTGTGCACACTATTCCTATTAATATTTAAGTAAACGAAGCCTTATAAAATAATTATAACTTGGAAATTATCCTGAGACAAAATTAAAACTTTGATTTTTAGAGAAAGAGTCGGAGTGGCTGAGCCACTGAGTTAGGAGTTTCTGGCCTCACTCCTGCCGCATGGAGTGATTAAACATTCCAAGTGGGGGGTTGTCTCAGGGATGAAGTGTTGTCTGTCGCAAAGGAGGAAGAGATGGAGAAAACTGCTGTCTTAGATGTGCACTGTATGGTTGGGAACTGACGGAAGAACAGTTTTCGCTAGGGTAGGCCTCATAGCTGGGATCTGAAGCACAGCAGGGCTTTGGTGGTGAGGCGAGGCAGGGATTCCAGCATCGCGTGCCTGTCGGAGGGCAACATGGCGATGATCTTAGAGAATTTGGTGCATTTTGGTAAGTGGGAAAGATAGATTGCTGGTGTAAGTGTTCACTTATTTCATTTTTTGTTCTCCCTTACCTTCTAGTATGCTCTTCTCAGCATCCACAGATAAAACTGTGGCAGTGTGGGACAGTGAAACGGGCGAGAGGGTTAAGAGGCTGAAGGGACACACCTCGTTTGTGAACTCCTGCTACCCGGCCAGGAGGGGCCCCCAGCTGGTCTGCACTGGCAGTGATGATGGTACAGTCAAGGTGGGTGCTGTTGTCTCTCTGAGTGTTGCAGTTTCTGAGGTGACAGGATGTGGACCCTGTCCTGCCTTACCCTCTGTGCTGTATCCTCCTGACCACAACTTTGTTTTAGCAATTACTTTCTCCAAACAGACACTTTTAAGTCTCCTACAGAATAATATTTGAACCATATCAGACCATGTGACTTGGAATAAAACAGACCACCTAAATTGGATTCTTGACCAGGCTGTTGACTAAATTGTGTGATCTTAGGCAGTTCACTTTTCTTGTCCTCAGTTTCTCAGTCTGTCCAGTGGTGACAGTAGTATATGTGTCGCACAGGGCTGCTGTGAAATTAGTATATAAAAATGTCAGCACAGGGTTTAGTGACCCAGGATGGGATCTTAAAGGTCATTCAGTCCATTGATTTTCACTCTGTGTGCATATCAGAATCAGCCAAAGAACCTGTTAAAAAATACCCAGATTCCGATTCAGTAGGTCTGAAATGAGATTTTTTTAAAAAATAAGACTTTTATTTTTAGGGCAGTTTTAGTTTTACAGCAAAATAGGAGGGAAGGTACAGAGATTTCCCCTATACCCACTGGCCACATTTGCACAGCCTCCCGCACCAGAATGGTACGTTTGTTACAGCTGATGAACCTACACTGACGCATCATATTTACCCAGAGTCCACAGTGTACAGTAGGGCTCACTTTTGGTGTTGTGCACTCAGTGGTTCGGACGAGTGTGTAATGACGTGTGTCCGTCAGTGTGGTGTTACACAGGGTGTTTTCACTGCAGTAAAAATTCTCTGTGCTCGGCTTATTCATCCCTTCCATGCCCTGGCGACCACTGATCATTTTCCTGTCTCCGTAATTGTGTCTTTTCCAGAATGTCATATAGTTAGAATCATAACAGTACATAGCTTTTTCAGATTCGCTTCTTTCTCTTCGTAATGTGTGTTTAAGATTCCTTTGTCTTTTCATGGCTTGATAGCTCGTTTCTTTTTAGTGCTGAGTAATACTCCGTTATTTACGTGTTCACCGACTGAAGGACACCGTGATTGCTTCCAGGCGTGGGCAGTTATGAGTAAAGCTGCTGTCAACGTTCATGTGCAGGTTGTGTGGACGTACGTTTCCAGTTCTTGTGGGTAAATGTCAAGGAGTGCAATTGCTGGGACGTATGATAAGAATGTGTATAGTTTGTAAGAGGCTGCAGTCTGTCTTCCGAAGTGACTGTCCCATTTTGCAAATGAGCGAGAGTCCTTGTTGTTCCACCACATCCTCATCAGCATTTGGTGTCCAGTTTCAGGTTTTGGCTTTTCTAATACATGTGTAGTGGTACCTCGTTACCATTTTAATTTGACGTACGCCATGGAGCATCTTTTCATACGCTTGTCATCTGTATATCTTTTGGTGAGGTGTCTGTTAAGATCTTTAACTCGCTTTTTGAATCAGGTTGTTTTCTTACAGTTGAGCTTTAAGAGTTCTTTGTATATTGTGGATAACAGTCCTTTGTCAGATGTATCTTTTGCAAATATTTTCTCTCAGTCGTGCTTGACTTCTCATTCTTTTGATACCGTCTTTCATAGAGCAGACGTTTAGTTTCAATGAAGCCAGCTTATCGATTATTCCTGTCATGGATTCTGCCTTCAGTATAGCACCCAAAAAGGCATCGCGTACCCGCAGTCATCGAGGTGTTCTCCTGTGGTACATTCTAGGAGTTCCATATTTTATGTGTTACGTTTAGATCTGTGATCCATCTCGAGTTAATTTTTGTGAAGGGCATCAGGTCTGTTTAGATTCACTGTTTTGACATTTGGATGTACAGTTGTTAAAGCACCCTTTGTGGAAGGAGCTGTCTCTGCTCCATTGTGTTGCCTTTGCTCTTTTGCCAAAGATCAGTGACTCTCTTTGACTATTTCTGGGCGTCTGTTTCTGGGCTCTGTGCTCTTCCATTGACCTCTTTCTCTGCCTTTTCACTGGTGCCACACTGTCTTTATTGTGTAGCTTTATAGTAAGTCTAGAGGTCAGGCAGTCTCAGTCCTTCAGCTTTGTTGTTCTCCTTCCATATTGTGTTGGCAATTTGGGGTCTTTTGCCCCCATATCAACTTTAGAATCGGATGGTTGACTTCCACAAAATAACTTGCTGAAATTTTGGTTTGAATTGCATTTAATCTATAGATCAAATTGGAAGAACTGACATCTGGACAGTATTGAGTCTTTCTGTCCATGAACATGGAATATCTCACCATTTATTTAGTTCGTTGGTTTCATTCATGAGAGTTTTGAAGTTTTCCTCTGTAGATTTTGTGCATATTTTGTCAAATTTATATCTAAGTGTTTCTCTTTTTATGGATGCTAATGTAAAAAATGGTATTGTGTTTTTAAGAATCAGAATTTAAATATGTCCTTCAAATGATTTGATGTAGTAGGTCTCTGACATTATGGAAGCCATTGATCTTGTCCAGAATTCTCATTTTACAAATGAAGAGAACGAGGCCTAGAAATAGCAGCTTATTTCAAAGGCACAGGATACACTGCTTTATAGTACCAAACGTTCTCTTCTTTCTTTGGCACTAATTTTGGACTCTGATATATAAATGATTAAACAGAGAGGGACCTCAAAGGAATACCTCTGAGAAACCACACTAAACTTGTGATTGTTTCTTTTTAAAATGAATTTGCTTTTTCCCCATAATTAAAGGTGGTAACACTGACATCTGCTTTCAGATGTTTTTCTACTAAATGGTTTTTAAAATAAATCTAATTGCTTGGGGCTCCTTGATGCATGGCTAGGAGAAGAGTCTGGTTTGGGAATGGCTGGACCCAGGTATATTATAGTTGGAGAGTCTTGACCGCAGCTGATTGGATAATTGGCATTCAGAGGGCAGTTAGGACAGTGCCCTGATGAATTTTGGTCACAAACATTTATTGAGGCCCTGATACAATAAACATCTAGAAACCTATTTTTATTTATTTTCTCCTTTCCTTCCTTTGCCTTTCTCTCACTTTTTTTTTAGAGAAAGAGGAAGGGGAGGAGAAAGAGAGGGAGAGGGAGAGAAACATCAGTGTGCAGTTACTTCTCATGCAGCCCTCACTGGGGACCTGGCCTGCAACCAGGCATGTGCCCTGACTGGGAATCGAACTGGCGGTCCTTTGATTCACAGGCCGGCACTCAATCCACCGAGCCACACCAGCCAGTACTCTCTCACTTTCTTTCATTTTGTCTTCCTTTTATCTCTGTCCTCATGTTTGTCTTTCTTAGCTTTTTTTCTGTGACCCTCCATTGTAAATATATGTCTGTCTTTTCTAGCCTTTTCTTTTTTTAGCTTTTTGCTTCTCTTCTCCTACAATTAAATATGATTTGAAGTAATTACTTCAACTTTATTGCTCAAGGTAGTATTTTTTTTAATGTGCAGTATGTCACATTACTTAAAGATGACTGCTTTTTAACCAGTTCCTTATTATAAGTTTCCATATATTTATAATTAATGTGTCATCAAACAATCTTTTACATAGACTTTTTAGTTGTCAAGTTGGAATGCTTTGGTGTTATTATTTTCTGTTACTAGGGTTAAAAGTACAGTAAGTTAATAACTTCTGCTAACCTAAGGGGAACCCATCATGTTGTTTCACTAGTGAGGGTGCTCAGTAGAAAGCAAAGGTCTCAGTAACTCTTGCATGTTCAATCTAGAAGTAATATCCTGGGCATTATCCATACCAGTAGTTTTTAAGTTGTTTTTAGCAATTCATTCTTTCTTCTAATAAAGCAATCAGGTGAAATTGTGTGTGTGTGTGTGTGTGTGTGTGTGTGTGTGTAAATAAATTTTTCCCTTTCACAAACAGCTCAATTCTAGCTTTATTATGTAGACCAAAGCAGGAAACGTGTTTGGGTAAGAGGTGGGGGGTGGGCCAGAGTGGCCCAGAGTAGTGTGTCAGAGCCAAGTGAGCTAAGGAGAGAGCATCTGCAAAGGACAGGGGCAGTCCAGTGTAGGGCGACGAAGACTGAGTGGGATAAGGAGGCATCCACACAATGCAGGATATGTATCTCAATGTGGGGAACTGGGCAGGGGTGGGGCAGAAAGTGGGCACTGCCCAGGCGGGAGGGTCAGTGCCCTAGTGGGATAAAAGGATCACCTACACGTTGGTTGAGGAGACAGTGTAGGTTCCAGAGCCTGAGCTAAGGGTGCCCACAAAGGATGGGAACAGTTCAGGTAGGGAGTCTGGGGCTAAGCAGGATGAAGATGGCATCCCTGGGGAAGGGGGACTTAGAGAAGGGTATTAGAGCCTGAGCAGAAAGAAGAGAATGTTCGTTCACTCAGAAGGATGACCCAAATGGCGTCCACAGAGTCAGCGGAGAATGGGAATCACAGTTGAACAGGAAAAGGAGTAAATCCATGCCGGGGAAAGGTGGAAGAGGATATGGGAGGTTGGTTACAGGAAGCCAGATCAAATAAGTAAATATAAGTATAATGGGAGATAGATTTGTTACTGTTAGAGAAAGGAATTACCAATACTGACAGAGAAAACTAAACTACATCTTGTGTTGTTGGTGTCAAATTGGAAATACCAGTGTAAACCCAGGACGTTTAATATATAAACAGATAGGTATAGAAAAAAATAGATGTAGATGCGTGTGTGTACCTATGTATACCTGTATTTCCTAACTGCCCACTGAGGGGCTTTAGGAATCACAACATCCGGAGCAGTGAGCATATCTACTGCCCAGCTCTTGGCTTTAAGTACCATTTTGCTACTAAAAGGAGCCAGGGCTTGTTATTGCAGGACTGGGCAGGAAAGCACTAGATCAGGGTGTCAAACTCATTTTCCCCGGGGGCCACATCAGCCTTGTGGTTGCCTTCAAAGGGCCAAAATAATTTTAGGACTGTGTAAATGTAGCTACTCCTTAAGTGTTAAGGAGTTGAAATTACATTTGGCCCTTTGAAGACAACCCCGAAGCTGATGTGGCGCCCCCCTCCCCTCCTACCACCTCTCCCCGCTCTGTGAAAATGAGTTTGACACCCATGCACCTTGAACATCTTATGCAAGAAAGCTTGTCAAAAGAACATCTTAATCAAATGATCAAATTGAACTTTATTAGCAATGGGACAATTCAAAACTGTGAGTCACTCAATAGGATACAATGAAAACGCAGCATCATTTCAAGAGATATTTCTGCCAAAGACACATAACTTAAATCTAATCATAAGTAAACATCAGACAGACCCAAACTGAAGGACATTCTAAATAATCTGCTTTTATGGGGGGACAGTCTTTTAGCTTTCCTACTCTGCAGTTTTTGCTGATATAATTTCCTCTATATATTTTTAAATGTAAGTTGCAGCCTGCTAATAAGGTAGGATCTACTGTTTGAAAACACTGGTCTGATATTCTTGCTGTGCTGAGGATATATGAACTATTCAGGTAGAGGGTTTCATTAACTATATTTATTTAAGTTTTAACAAAGGACTCTGAAAATATAACCAAAGTGATTTGTTTCACCATCCTTCAGACACGCTGGCAAAATTGTGGTCACTTCTCACCATGTTACTAGGATTCCCAGAGAAGTTTTCTGAATTGGATGCTACTAGAAATGGGTTCACCTCTGTAAAGTCCTTAGACCAAGGAGTGTATTAAGCAATTACTTGTTGGAGTGTTGTTAATATAGACTCTCCTCTTCTTCTGCTTCAGCTTTGGGACATCCGGAAGAAAGCAGCCATTCAGACATTTCAGAATACCTACCAGGTATTAGCTGTGACCTTCAATGACACGAGTGACCAGATTATTTCTGGTGGAATAGACAATGATATCAAGGTATGTTTGGTGTTTGTTACATTTCCCTTTCACTATCTTTACTCACAGAGCTGCACCTTTTCAAACTTCATTTTCTACAATGTCATATAAATGGAATCACATCAAATGTAACCTTTGGTACCAGTCTAGGGGACTTGTTTGACAAATCACTACTACTCACGACATTCAGGGTGATCCTGAAAGAACCTGGTTTTTGTTTGCTTCTTAGTCTCTTAGCACCACCTATTCTAAGAAAAGGGGGAACAAGAAGGGAACAGGAACCCCTTTTAAAATCTGAGGGGAACAGGTTCCGTGTGTGCTTGTGAACAAATACGATATTTCTCCCAACCTCTTGGGATGTCCTTTCTGGATATAGGAATGGAGAATCAGGAAAATGAGTAAAAAAATACAATGTGCCTCTTTTCGATGGCCTAAAGGACGAAGCTGGCACTTCTTTGGCGTTGCTTATAATCCCAAGCTCCAGAATGGCGGTTTGGTTGATGGTGGTGGTGGTGTTATTGATGTAGCTGGTAAGGGTTAGAATAGATTTTCATCGATTTCAGTCTTTGCTCTCATCCTTTTCATTGGCTGGGCCAGAAGCATTTTTCTCGAGTGCAAATCTAACCAACTCATTCCACTTCTTTGAACCCTTCTGTGTTTCCTCAGTGAGGAAGATCAAGTTCAAGCCAGACATTCAGAACCTTTCATGATGTGGCTTCTGCCTGCCTACTTCTCAAGCATTGTCTGTTGTTGCCTTTCTTTGTCAATTTCCCTACAGCCCAGCAATTTCTTCATGCTTCTCTGCTTTCACACATTTTTGCCTGACAATACCTTTCTACTTTGTCTAAGTGAAAAATATCTCTTCATTCCTGCCTTGCCCAAGTGCTTCATTCTCGGAAACCTTCCATTTCTCACTCCCGTCCCTGAGCCACAAGAGAGTTAATACCTCTGCCCTCTTTGCTGTTGCACCTTGTACCGACCTCTCACCACTTACATCTCCGTGTCTGTCCTCTCTGTGAGGCTGGAAGTTCCTGGAGAGCAGGGATTGTTGGTTTGGGTTTTTTTTAAATCTCCAAGTGCCTTCCACTAATGAGATGCCCAGATCTTCACTGAACAGTCCATTAGGACATTTACAGAATATTTTGCTTGCCCTGGCCAGTGTGGCTCAGTGGATTGAGTACCAGCCTGAGAACCAGGGGTTCACCTGTTTGATTCCCAGTCCAGGGCGCATGCCTGGGTTCCTGGCCGGGGCCCTTGTTGGGGGGCGCATGAGAGGAAACCACACATTGATGTTTCTCTCCCTCTCTCTCTCCTTCCCTTCCCCTCTCTAAAAATAAATAAAATCTTTATAATGTTTAAAGAATATTTTGCTTAAATATGTACCCCACTCACTTTTTCTGTGGCAAACCCCGAGTACATTTTGGCCCTGCACAAACACTAATGCGGGCCTCAGTGGGGAGAGCTGGAAAAAGCGCCCAAGTGCTGCAGGAGATGGCCAATTGCATTCTCTCTCAGCTGCTACAAAGCCAAGGACCTCAGCAGTGCCTGCCTTCTCTGAAAAGGAGGAACAATAGCTTGAATTTCAAAAAAGATGTCAGCCATTTTAAATTTTCCTCATTATTGATCCAGTACACATCTTGACAGGAAAAAAATGACTATGTAAAGTACGTTGGAGTCCACACATGAATGAGCTATTGATGGGGAAGTGGAGTTGTCTGCCTCATGTGTTGCTTTGACGTATACCACCAGGTTCATTTCCTGCCTCGTGTGTTGCTTTGACGTATAGCACCAGTTTCATTTCTAGATGAGGAAAGTGCCTTGCCTAAAGGGACAGCAAATTTTTTTTTTTACTTTGAAAAACTATTGGTAAATGGCAATATTAAATCAAATTTGGAGGAAATTATGTGTGATGCCAGTGACCCTAATGAAATTGCAATTTTCTTCTTGTTCTTTTTTTTTTGCAGAGAGAGAGAAACATCAATGTGTAGTTACCTCTCACATGGCCCCACCAGGGACCCTGCCCGCAACCCAGGCATGTGCCCTGACTGGGACTCGAACTGGCAACCCTTTGGTTCACAGGCCAGCACTCAGTCCAGTCCACTGAGCCGCACCAGTCAGGGCGCTGTTCTTTTTCTCTGTGACATTTCAGACCCTTTCTATTGGCTTTAATACATTTTTCACATAGTTGTAGTCTATGTAAATATACATACTCTTTGTATTTCCCATATTTGCTTAATAGCTTCAGAGTAATTTTTAGGAATTGCTTAATGAAAGCTGCCAATTATTGAGGGCCTTCTGTGTGCCAGGCGCATGTTGCTAAGCATTCTTCTATTTGTCATCCTCACAACACCACAAGAAGTAAATGTTGCTGTTCCCATCTTACAGACCAGAAACAGGGTCAGAAAGGGTTAGTGGCTAATAACACATAATTCTTAAGTAGCAAAAACTGGTTTAGTCTGTCCCTAAATTTCTCCTCTTTCCACTCTGCTATCCTACCTCTAGCATGAGAACTCATAGGATTGCAATGTGTTTATGAGCCATAACTTAATAAACCATATTATTTTGTTTGACATCAAGTTATTTTCAGCTGAAGTGTGTGTGTAAA
>VMDR010007501.1:0-40228 GCA_007922815.1 Macrotus californicus | reverse complement strand
GCTCATTGGTGAAATGAAATGAAAATGAATGAAATGAAGTGAAATTTCGTGAAATGAAAAAGTGAAAAAAGCTGGTAAAAGTATTGTAATATGATACCATTTGTATTACTGAATATGATATATATTATAATTTTTTAAAGACTCAAAGGATATAAATCAAAGTGTTAGCAGTAGTCACCTCTGTACGGTGGGGTTTCAGTTGGATTTTATGTTTTTAGATATAGTTTTTAAAACAATGAATGTATTATTTTTTAAACATTTTATTTATTTATTTTTAGAGAGAGGGAAAGGGGGAGAGAAATAGAGGGAGAGAAACATCAGTGTGTGGTTGCCTTTCGCACACCCCCAACTCGAGACCCGGCCTGCAACCCAGGCATGACCCCTGATTGGGAATCGAACCAGCGACCCTTTGGTTCGCAACCCGTGCTCAATCCACTGAGCTACACCAGCCAGGGCCATGTTATTTTTTAATCATAAAAAAATTAGCCCTGGCCAGGTAGCTCCATTGGTTAAAGCAACATCCAGATATGCCAAGGTTGCCAGTTCCATCCTGTCAGCGTACATACAAGAATCAGCCCTGGCTGGTGTAGCTCAACGGCTTGAGCACCAACCTGTGAACTAAAAGGGTCACCAGTTTGATTCCCAGTCAGGGCACAGGCCTGGGTTGTGGGCCAGGTCCCCGGTTAGGAGCATGTGAGTACAACCACACATTGATGTTCCCCTCTCTTTCTCCCCTGCTTCTCCTCTGTCTAAAAGTAAATAAATAAAATCCTTTAAAAAAAGAATCAAACAATGAATGCATAAATAAGTACAATAATAAACAAGTGCTTCTCTCTTTTCCTTTCTCTCTCTAAAAATAGATAAATTTTTGAAATTAAAAAATAGAACTATTTCCCTTTGAGAAAAAAAAAAAAAAAACAGTAAAGAGCAGGCCCAGGAAGAAAAGCCTGTGAAGGAGACCAGGAAGGAGTGGTCAGAGAGGTAGAAAGAGAAGACAAACTAACAAGAGTGAGCTGAAGGGAAGGAATGAAAGATGTTTGTGAGGGGAGCAAGTCGGTGGTCAACAGTGTTTAATACAGCAGACCGGTCAAATAAGATAAAACCTAAGCGACTCCACTCAATTCGACAATTGCCTAAATGAGAGCAGTTTCAGTAGAGCATTAGAGATAGAACCCAGATAGTAGTGAATTAAGACCTGAGAAGTGGAAACACCTAGCAGAAACCATTCTTTTGAGAAGCTTGCCTAAGAAAGGAATGCTGGAGGGCAATGCATTGTCAAAGGGTTTGTTAGTGAGGGAAGAGACTTAACTGTTTCATAGCTTGGGGGGAGGATTTCATAGAAAGTGAGAAGTTGAGTATACAGGTAAGTTAGGGGTAAGGCTTAAAGTCAAATAGCCCTAGGAGAATTGTGCAAGTTAAATTCACAATGAGGTGTAAATATACGCCTTTGTTTTTTTAAGAGAAAGACTTCATAGGGTGAGACAGGAGAATAGAGGGTACTGGGCTAATTAAATCCTTTGCTGTAATAACAAAATAACAGCTGTTGCCAGCTGGCTCACGCGCTCTCTCTCTCTCTCTCTCTCTCTCTCTCACACACACACACACACACACACACACACAACACTTTTTGCTTTTCATGGCACAGAGGTTCACAGTTATTAAGTGATGTTGGGCAAGGCACAGTTATCCTCTGCACCTCAGTTATCCCACAGAAAAACATATGAGCTGAATCTAATCTCTTGGCAAACAGGTGACATCAGAACTTGATGTGAGCAATGTCCATTTTCCCTGTTTGGGTTTCCTTGACCAGGTTCATTCTTTGCCAAAAAGAGTCCAGAATGGAAAAAACATATGAGTTAGAGAGTTATGACCCTCAAAATGGAAAGAATCTTCATTAGTTCATCCTCCTGCCCACAGACAATACTGTACCTTAATCAGACAGACACCTATCCATCTTCCTGCCTTTACATTTTTTCCAAAGGAGGTTGCACAACCTCCAACTCAATGTTACGCAATCATACTGACAAGAACTTTTAGTCTTTATTCAGCCTGCCCTGAGGAAATAGCAAACCAAAAGCCCCTATAATCTGGGGTGTTTTGTGTCCTTGGGAGCAGGGGCCTGGAACTGCAGGGAGGGAGCAAAGGGAGGATCTGATTATAAAAGAGGTAGTGCAGTGAGGAAAACCAGAGAGCACCCCTCATAACATACAGTCTGTACTCCAGGGAACGTGGACCCAGAGTGACACAGTCTTTCTGTGGCATACACTTTCTTTCCATACATACCCATCCAGCTGCCTACTACCATTAGTGACTTCTCCCCTTTTTGAAATGCATTTAAACCCTAATTTCACCTGGCACCTCCCTTGGGATAGTCTCTAAACTAAATTCCTTCTGAAAGTTGTCAGTTCCCTCCCTATGTGGATGAAGTGTCCTTTCAATATTCAACTTCTATACTTCAGTTTCGTGATTGTATTTATTTTAGTAAAGTCTCTCTGGGTTGCCTAGGGGTGAGGGCAATCTGGGTAAAAGTAGTGTGACCTAAGTGTTTCAGGGCTTATGCATGCTTATCAGGGGTTGCTAAAGACCTAACCCTTTAGGTGACAAGAGTCTGGCCTCCAGCTCCACACAGGTTAATTATATACTGGATTATCTATCAACAATAAGGCCTGAAAAGATAATAATGTTGCAATTAGCCAGTCTTCCTCTCTTAAAAATGGCTAGCATTTATTGAACACTTACTATGTGCTAAACACTCTTTTAAGCACTTTATATTTTTTTTCATTCAGTTAATCCTCAGAACAATCCTAGGACATTGGTTCGATTTTTATATTGGAATTTCATTGGTGAGGCGCAGGCAGATTAGACAACTTGCCCAAAATCACACAGCTAATAAATGGTAAAGTCAGGTTTTGGAGCCCAGGTTTTCAGTATGCCTCTCACAGAAGATTCTTTTAGCCCAGTGTGCCACCATAAAAGAAGATGGAAAAATACTAGAAAAGGAAAAAGAAGAGAAAGGAAGCCCTCCCCCAAAATGTGTATGTTGGGCACAATGGGTACAATGTCACTAACAACTGCTCAGTAACATTCTAGTGTAGGCTGCCTACTCCTGCCTAGATGTTCTTCATCTGTTTAGTCTTTAGCCTCAAAATGTTTGTGTTGAATTCTATCTTCTTAATAACTATGAGAACTTCAAGCCTATTTAATTTCTGCTCAACCTTCAAAGCCCAGCACAGGTCCCACCTCCTCCATAAAGCCTCCACATCCAGCCAGTGTACAGTAATCTGCACTTTCAAAAATTTTTTACAGATTTATTGTCTGTAATGTTCATTTGGCTCTGACTCACATTCTTAATTAGCTTTGTGTGCATTTATGTCTCATCTTACCAACCACACTGTAAACTCCCCAAGGGAAGAGAGTAAGAGTTCTATTGCTCTTGCATCTTGCATCCTAGCACAGTGTATTGCAAATAACAGGCACTCAGTAAATATTTGTTGGTTGACTGATTGACTGAAAAAGGTCAGAAACTGCATCAAATTTTGGTTAACCCCCACATCATTTAGTGAAGAACTATTCACTCACTGTGTACTCAATAAACATTAGTAATGATTACAAAATCATTCAAAGTCTACGGAATTTCTACAGTGTAGAGGATGGTGCTGTGGGGACAAACATGAAATAGAAGACATTTTTACTTTTGAAGAGCTTAGCTTAGTCTATTCTTACTAGTTCAATGCGCACTCTTTTCTCTGAGTCCCTGCTGCATTTGAAGTCAGGACTATTTATCACTCCATCGTCTTCTCCCCGAATTTGATTGTGATCTCCTTGTAAGAAATGGCTAGCACTGTGCAGGGAACATAATAGAATCACAGATTTGGAAGCGACTGTAGAACTTTCCCTATTGACAGACCAATATAAAAACCCCTTTTGCAACAGTCGTGATCCAGCTCTTATTTAATTTTATGCTTCCAATATCAGGAATTCACTGAAATAGGAAACACAGGAGGAAGAGTAGCTTCAGGGGCTTGACAATGAGTTGAATTTTGACTACGTGCAGTTTAACATGTTTGTTAGCCAACCAGGTGTAGACAGCTGAAATTCAAGTCTCAATCTCTGGAGAGAGGTCAGGGCTAAAGATAAAGACTTGGGAATCCTGGGCGTGGAAGTGCTGGTTGAAACATTAAGATTGAGTAATACTGCCAAGGACAAGAGAAGACAGAAGCCAAGGACGAAGTCTCTGAGAATTCTTCCACATGGAAAATGAGAGGAGGAATCAATTAGGTCAGAGAACTGGAAGACAAAGGACAGAATTTTAGGGAGAAGCTGCTCAGGATCAGTGAAAGATGGAGCAATGAAGTTAGAGAGTATAAGAATGGGAAAAAGTAATCTGATCTGGTGAATAAGAAGTCAGACCGTAGATGACCTTGGAGACAGCAGTCTCAGTGAAGTAGGGTCTTATTTTTACTTACTCTTAATGATTAGCACAATGCCTGGCTCATACATACTTGTTGAATTCCAGAAAGAATGGATGAATGAATAATAGTTACTGCCCCAAAAAAAGAGGTGATGGGAAAAGGGGGGAAAGTAAACAAATTGGCTTTTTTTCCCCTCTCTGAAGCAAGAGGGAAATTTGGTTGATAATATAGAGAAATGTTAAATGTGAAAAAGATAGAAGTTGAGGGCTATGATTCCTCCTCCAAAATACAAAATAAGCTCATCTGATAATCTATCACAGTTTCTATTCTCAGTTTGATGGAGTAAACTCTCAATAGCTAACAATTATAAACTCTGGACAAAATATACACAACTGAAAACTCCAGAGAGTGAACAAAAGCAGGCAGATATTGAAGGAAGGTTGGAATTTAGGAACAGTATGGGCCAAATTTTCCATTGTTATGGTTTTAGCCTGAGGGCAGGCTGCAGTCACTGAGCCATACTGCTAAAATTATATTAAGAAACTCTCATCTTTTTAGCCTCAAGAACCAGAAAACAGGGCCTGGGGTAACCACGATCTCTAAAAAGTGAGAGGATGGCTCAGAAAGAGATCAGGAGAAAAGAAGCCCTAAATTATTTGCATAGATTCTCCCCAAGACTTCTCCTGAATCACACATGCATAGGGCAGACTCAAAGCAGTTTCCATCTAAGACTGAAAGAATGGAACTGAGATCTGAGTTGCCACCCATCATAGGAAAGGCAGAGTTTTCAATTTTAATCTAACCAAGTGAATTGCCTGCTGAAACAAATGTATCCACATTCTTGAGGTATATAACAGAATCTAGAGTTTTTTATAACATAGCATTCACGATATCCAGGAAACCTCTAAAATTACTCATTATATGAAGAATCAGGAAATGTGACCCATTCTCAAGGGAAATGACAATTAACAGAGGCCAACCCTGACATGATGATGTTCAATGAAGAGAGACAAATACTCCAGCAATGAATAAAAAGATAGAAAACCTCAGCAGAGAAATAGGAAATATTAAAAAGAACTTAATGGAAATTCTAGAACTGAAAAACATAATATCTGAAAATTTTAAATTAAGTAGATGGACTTAACAGCAGAATGAAATAACAGGAGAAAGTCAGTTAACTTAAAGATATAGCAATAAAAAGTATCTAATCCAAAAGAGAGGATTGAAAAACCAGCCTCACAGACCTACCTGTAGGACAATATTCAGGTCTACAATACATGTAATTAGAGTCCCTGAAGGAGGGCAAAGAGAGAGTGAGAAACATCTCTGGAAGAAATAATGGTTGAACACTTCCCAAATTTGGTGAAAGGCATACATTTTCCATTTCAAGATCAGCAAACATCAAACAGGTTAAATATGGAGAAAACTAAACCTCTGTGTATCATAGTCAAAACTGCTGAGAACCAGAGAGATCAAGAGAAAATCTTGAAAGAGGCAAAGGCAAAATGCATTACATATAATAATTCAAATAACAATAGACTTTTCCTCAGAAACTGTGAATGTGAGAAAACAGGAGAAAAACATCTTTAAATTGCTCGAAAAATAATCACTGTCAACCCAGAATTCTACGTTTATAACAATATTATTTAAGAATGAAGACAAAATAAAGGCATCTTCAGATGAAAGGGAGTCTCTCTCATGCATATAGGACTTTATTCTTGATGTTGCCTCTGTCTGGAACACACAGTCTCTCACTCAATCCTCTTCAACTTGCTAAATCCTCTTCAGCCTTTGCATCTAAGTTTAGATACCCATTCCTCCAGGAAGCCTTCCCAATCTCCTAAGTCTAATTTAAATGCCCCTCTTTTATACACCTATAGCACCTATAGCCCCCTATATTTCCCTGACCTTACCATTTATCATGGCGTGTGTAATTGCTTATTTGATTGCCTGGGAACCCACTAGACTATATGCTCCATGAGAGCAAGCACTTTATTTTTCTGGTTGGTGTATTTGCAGTCTCTGACATATAATAGGCATTCAATTACTATTTATTGAATAAAGAAAAGAATTTGTAATGGAAAAATATAATAAAGGTTATATATTTAAAAAAACTTCTGGCCCCATCTGGTGTGGCTCAGCTAATTGAGTGTGGGCCTGTGAACCAAAGGGTCACCGGTTCAATTCCCAGTCAGGGCACATGCCTGGGTTGCGGGCCAGGTCCCCAGTGGGGGGATGTGAGAGGCAACCACATGTTGATGTTTCTCTCCCTCTCTTTCTCCCTCCCTTTCCCTCTCTCTAAAAATAAATAAATAAAATCCTTTAAAATTTTTTTAAAAATTCTAGTTCCCAATTATTGTTTTTCTCTCTATCACATCACGCTGTCACCGTAGAGAGAGATCCTGACACTACTGTAAGATTCACTGCTATTACATTCTCTTAAACTTTATGGAGAAAGCTACTGTCTCTGAAAAACTGCAGCTTTTATTGGCCTATCATTTTCCTGTGATTACATGGGCAGTTACTGTTTTGGGATGATCTACATGTGTTTAACATAGGTCCTTGGCAATTAATACTTCTGAAAATCCTCATTTTAATAATTTCAAGATAAATGGCCAGCTTTTCTTGGGAAATGATAAAACCATGCTACACCCCACTGATAGAATGTTATGCAGGCACTAAAATTATATTTATGAACCTGTGTAATCATTTGGAAACATCCTTATATGTTAAGTGGGAAACAACAAAAATATGCATATAGTGTGATTACAACAATGTTTTTTAAAGATCTATGTAGAAGGGAAAAATAATACTGGAAAACATATAGTAAAATATTAACTGTAGTTTTCATTGGGCTATAGAACTATGAGTACTTAAATTTTTTCTGTATTTTACAATCTTTCTTTAATAAATATGCATTACTCCTATAAGTGGGTGGGGGGGACTTTCTTTTTCAAAGGTTTACAGTAGAAATTCTCAGGCTAGGTAAAAGTCACCTTGTATACCAGACCACAATCACAAGTAAAACAGGACAGTGTTTAAGCCTCCTTTCTCTTTAACTTCTATCTAATAGCCTGACACCACTTGTGGATTAACTGAATTCATGACTTTGTGGAAGAATGCTGTAAGAATGACCTCAGGAAAAGAAGGGGATCAGCAGTGGAGACTGTCAGAGGCAAAAGGAGAGACTAAGCAGAAATCAGAAAAAGTAAACAAAAAAGAACAGGAAATGGGAGGGGAGAGGGAAAGACAAGAGGATAGGTACATGTACTTTCATATACTGGCTCCAATATGAAAAAGAGGAGCTAGTCATGGATTTTTATAACATGCATAGCTAGCATATTTTTCAGGTTACTTTATTATTGTCCATATTAAGTGTGTATTGGTGCCTCATGCCTCACCACTTCTCCCAGGGGCCAGCTGTGTATTTCTTCAGCTCACATGTGCTATCATATCTGCCTGATGCTGCCAGGGAAGATCAGCTGGACACTAAATCTGGACATTCTGGAGCCTACTCCTGAAGCAAATTGCACAACCACGTGCCTATCTATGTGAGTTATAGATTTAGCAAGCTATGTGGGACAGTCTGGAAGCTTCTGAGTGATAAAGGAGATCTGGATGGGGATTCAGGGAATCCCAGAAACATTTATGATAAACAAGAAAATAGATAAGTTCTCTTTGGGTCTAAACCCCATCTATGACATGTAACTCGACTAACTGAACAATGCTGGCTCATAGCCAAGACCATTTTCATAAGATGTTTATACCACCCTGTTGACTTTGTATACTACTTCTGTCATCCTTGAAGCTTTTACTGGGCTAGTGGGATGACTGATGGGGGATTGTAGTTTATTAAATGTCAACTGAGGGTGTTGGAATTAGAAGTGAGTTTCGACATGGTTTGGTTTGAATACAGTCACTTCCCAGAAAGACAAGCTTTCTAGCAACCTTGTTTTTTCCATATGATAATCCATCTTTTAACCCATCTGGAAATTAGGAACAAAGAGACTTAACCTTAAAAGAGGGACACATAAAAAGACCAATATAAGATCTTAGCATCATCCATTGACCTTTATAGGGTGGGCACAATTGTCTTAGAGCTCCTGATGTTGTGATTTGCGATATAAAAGATTGTGGCTTCTATTACCCTGTGCTAGAGTCTTGCACCTGCCCCATGCAGTAGCCACTAGTTACATGTGATCGAATTTAAAGTAATTTAAATTAAATAAAATTAAGACTACAGCTCCTGCTCTGGCTGGTGTGGCTCAGTGGATTGAATGCTGGCCTGCAAACCAAAGGATCACTGGTTCAATTCCCAGTCAGGGCACATGCTTGGGTTGAGGGCCAGGTTCCCAGTTAGGGGTGCATGAGACACAACCACACATTGATGTTTCTCTACCTCTCTTTCTCCCTTACTTTCTCTGAAAATAAATAAAATATTTTTTTTTATTTAAAAAAATAAAAAACTTCAGCTCCTCAGTTGCCTGGCCACATTTCATTCAAATGCTCAATAGGCACAGTAGTTAGTGGCTACTGTATTGGACAGTACTGATATGAAACATTTCCATAATCACAGAAAGTTCTCTTGGTTGGCACTGTAAATCTGGACTCCCAGAGTAGTTATTTAGGACCAGGCATCTCAGCACCTGCATCTAAAGTGACTTATTTTTTCTTACTTCAGGTTGTCTCTTTGCATTAATGTGCTCAGAGTGACACCCAGGGAATTGAAGCCATTTAGCAGACTTGCTAGCCCTCTCACCACACACACACATGCACACATGCACACCCCTGACAGAATTCTCCTTTAGGGAATGGCTAAATGTGGTATATTCACTAAATGGAATACAGTACAGCAGTTAAAGGGAATGAACTAGATGTATCAATAAGGATAGACCTCAAAAACATTTTTGTGTGAAAAAGTCCATTACTATATGCAATAATTTATTGCATACAAAACTATACTACATTTTTCCTATGTAAGACTATTAGTTTAAAAAGGTCTGGAAGAATACACACCAAACTCATGACCATGGTAACTTCAGGGAGGGGGAGAAGGTAAGAGGGATAAAGGGCCAGTGGCACTTTTAACTTTTTCTCTAATAGCCTAAATTTTTAAAGGAAAATATATTCACAGGTTACTTGTGTAATTACAATTTTAAAACAGGACTCAAATTTATATACACAATATGACTATAAGTATGTAAAAATATGGTGGTGAAACTAATAAGGGAAGTACACAAAACCCTAATGACAGTTGTGTTAAGATAGATAGGTGGACTGTGGCCCTGGCTGGGTAGCTCAGTTGGTTGGAGTGTCATCCTGATACACCAAGGTTGTGGGTTCAATCCCTGGCCAGGGCACATAGAAGACTCAACCAATGAATGCATAAATATGTAGAACAACAAGTCGATGTAGGGGGCGAGCAAGAAGCAATGACACATGGATGTTTCTCTCCCTCTCTTCCTCCTGCCCTTTCCCTGCTCTCTAAAAAGAAAGAAAGAAAATCTTTGGAAAAAATCCCTCCTCTGTGGTGTGGAACTCAGATCCAAAAGCTGCTTCCTGGGAAAAAAACCTAAGCTTCACCTGCACCCTACCTTCATGGGGATGTGGGGTACACTTCCATGCAGGCAACAACCTTGGTCAGGCTTCTCAGCTCTCAAGACAGAATGTAAACCTTGTCACCTAAGCACCTGTTTGTTCATCTGGATTCCAGAATATATGGATCCTGCCTCAGTCAACACCAGAACATACCAACATTTCTGGTCTTCATCAGAGAATAGATGTAGTCAGCCTCTGAGGTCCTATCAAAAGCCTGGTAGTGTGAAGAGATATTTATGGGGTATATTGTAAAGGACATTCTATCCATCCACTCCTTTAGGAGTGGTGGCATTTTAGGTTGTATCCTCAGATCAAGTTAGAGCACCAGAAAGTTACATGCCTGAGTCATATTAGCTCAGCCCCTGTAGAAAGGCTTTAATGTTACACCCTTGGCTTTTAGCCAGGGTGTTATAAGAAAGTAATATGAAAATCTCTTCTGTGTGCGTTATGAAACTGTTACTGAGGACATTGTCCCTTATGTTAATCCCAAATGAGACATTTCATATGGAATGTAGTGCCTGCAATGGACCATTATGTAGCTGTTAAAGAATTATAACTCTGGAAGACTAAATATGAAAATGTGTTTATAATATGTTCATTGAAAAAAACAGAACACAAAATGGCATATAGACTCTAATTGCAGCCATGTAAAATTATTTGTGTCTGTGGACAAGAACTGAAAGCTGATAGGCAAAGATGAGAGTTGTATGAAGGCAATGGGATTCGAAATGTTCGGTTCTTTCAAAAAATTTTGTTTGCTGTAGCCCAGTCTTTTCAATTGAGGGGAAAAAAGAATTTAATGACAGGAAAATCTGTCTCTCTTGAGGAATTGCTATGTATTTTTCCTTTGATAGCAAGGATTCTGTATTTTACTGTGTTCCCCTTGTCCCCTGGCTGCCCCAGAAGGTGAATTTAATGTTCAGTCATAGCACATTAGATCCCTCTTCCTTTCCATGCCTCTGATGTTCTATTTCTATAATCTCATGACATTTGTACTCTTTTTTTGGTAAACTGCCTCAAGTCCCTTATAGAAAGAGAGAAAATAAAGCATTTCTCCAGTGTAAAAGTTATACACAGTTGGCCCTGGGTGGGTAGCTCACAGTTGGTTAAGGCATTGTCCCAAAACACCAAGGTTATGGGTTCAATCCTCAGTCAGGGCACATACAAGAATCAACCAATGAATGCATGAATAAGTGGAACAACAAATCGATCTCTCTCACTCTCTCTCAAATCAACAAAAAATGTATGTAAAAGTTAAACACAGTCATAGTAAATTGGAAAACTCTAAGAAAGTTAAAAGAAGAAATACTTACAGTTAGTTAACACCTTTTGGCACTTCTATCTTTTCTCAATGTATTTTTTTAAAGGTAAGATTTTCTTCTTTATTTTTAGAGGCAGGGTAAGGGAGAGATAAAGAGAGGGAGAGAAACATCAATGTGTGGTTGCCTCTTGTGCACCTCCCCACTGGGACCTGGCCTGGAACCCAGGCATGTGCCCTGACTGGGAATCAAACCAGCAACCCTCTGCTTCACAGGCCCACGCTCAATCCACTGAGCTACAACAGCTAGGGCTTCTCAATGTATTTTAAACAAGATTACAAGCATATGCTGTTTTCATGTAATTTTTTAAAAGATTGTATTTATTTACTTTTAGAGAGAGGGTAAGGGTGGTAGAAAGAGAGGGAGAGAAACATCAGTGTGCGGTTGCCTCTCATGTGCCCCCCACTGGGGACCTGGCCCGCAACCCAGGCACGTGCCCTGACTGGGAATCGAACTGGTGACTTTGGTTTGCAGGCCTGCGCTCAATCCACTGAGCCACACCAGCCAGGGCTCTTTTCATGTAACTTTAAAATATAAGCATGTTTTCATGTCTTGGAGACTTTTTGGTTAAGAACTCTGGTAAATATCATACCAGTAAGACTTTCAAACATTAGGACCACAAAGGCCTAGAGAAAGAGTTAAAGAGGAAGCTCAACGGTCAGTGCAAAGGAGCCCAAAACCTGAGAGATGAAGCTTTATGGACCTTATTCTTACAGGTGCCAGGACCAAATTTGTGTGGGTGACAGTGAAAGCTCAGGGCAGCCTAAAGCCAAAAGGACTATCTGGGGTCTTGTACCCAGATGGAAGATCTTAAGAGATAAGATTTTAGAGCCAGGAGAAACTTTAGAGTTATCTAATACAACATTCTCATTTTACAACTGAAGCAACCACAGCCGGAAGAGGTGAATTGACTTCTGGAAGCTCTGGAGTCAGCCTGCCTGAATTTGTAACTCTGCTTTACCACTTAGAAACTCTGGACTTCAAGGAGGTCCCTTTACCCTCTCTAAATCTCATTTTCCTGTGTGAAATGAAAATAGTACTAGCATTTAACTTTCATGCTTATTGTGTGGATTAAATCAGATGATTCATGTAAAGCACTTAGCACAGTGCCTAACACATACTAAAAATTCAATAAATGTTACTCTTTAATAGTAGTGTAATTTTATCATTATTCAACTAGTTAGTGACAGGGCTATGACAAGGACTCAACTCTCCTGACTCAATCTAGTGCTCTTTTCACTGCATCAGACTGGCTTCCAGGGTTCAGAAAGGACTGGACGTGGCCCTGAACTGAGTCATGGGGCCAAATCAAATCTACTTGGGGCTGAACCTGAGGACTTCAGTCCATTTCAGTGAACTTTACATAAAAACACTTAAGACTAGTATCTGGAAAATAGTAGCTTCCTAAGAAATATTTACTAATGAAAAGATTTTTTAAACCAACAACTGGGTTGGAAGGGTGGTACTGGCTTCTAAGAAAAGAGCTAGAAATATTTCACAGAAAAGCATAAGGAAGGACTTAGGGAAGAATGTTACAAAAATATGTGTTTCATGCGTGTCTGTGAAGACCAGGGACAAGTAGAGGTGGTGCTTTCTGAGATTCCTTGAACTTTGTCATTGCTGTTTTTGTTAACCTTTGCATCTTTCCCTGCAGTCACTAGCAAACATCCTATACAAACCCTAGGTGGGGGTTGTGTGTATTTTCAGAGCTGGTCAGGGTAAGAAAGAAGTGGGGAAATGTCTATCTCAATTCAAATGAATAAAGCCGGTTTGGCAGCAGGCTTGGGGGGTGGCACCCAGGTAGAAGAGCGGGCGGTGGCAAGGAAAGAAGCAAGAAAGCCAAACCCCTATGCCCTTCAACAGGGAAAAAAAAACAAGTGGTGAATGGGGAGCCAGTTGAGACTATAAACTCAGGGACTGCAACTGGGAAAAAGGCCTGTGCCCCCCGCCATTGTGTCCTGCCATATCTATTCTTACTTTATGACTACAGTGGTTTGGGGGGGCCTCCTGTTAATCCTCTTTACTACTAGTGCCTCTTCTATTTTCTAAGGCCACCTTGCTAACTCTTTCTCTGGACTAATGTATATTCTAACTCTCCCACAGTAATAAGGTGAATACCCATGACCTGTCTAAGATGCATGATTTCAAGTTGTAGTGTTTTTACCATTCCACCAGTCCTGGAGCTCACCCTGCGAAATCATCTGGTCCTATGGTTTATGATCGGTTTTAACTGTCTGGAGTTCCAAGGTATACTCAACAGTCAAAGCTCAATAACCATTTGTGATTGATTGCAGAGTTTATACTCTAGATAGGGAGACAACATATCATCATGAAATGAAAAGCCGCCCTGGCTGGTGTGGCTCAGTAGATTGAGTGCCGGCCTGTGAACCGAAAGGTTGCCAGTTCCTTTCCCAGTCAGGGCACGTGCCTGCAACCAAGTTCCCAGTTGGACGTGTGCAAGAGAAGCAAAAGCTCGATGTTTCTCTCCCACATCCACGTTTCTCTCCCTCTCTTTCTCCCTCCCTTCCCCTCTCTCTAAAAATAAATAAAATCTTTAAGAAAAGAAACTATAGAAAATATCTGCAAAAAAAGAAAAGAAACGAAAAGCCATGTAACCACAAGCACAAAATTAAATACAGAGTTCATAGAGGTTCAGGAGATGCAAAATAGATAAGTGACCTATCAGGTTGGACTAGTTGGGGAAAAGTTTCCAAGAGCCCATAAGTTTGGAGCTTTGAATTGGAAAGTTAAGGAGGTGATGGACATGAGTTGGTGGAGAGGTGGACCTTTTCAAACAAATGCACAAAGGGAGACAATGCAAGATATAACTCAGGCCAGGACAGGTGCCTGCCCCACCCTGCCATTTCCCTGTCTCAGCAGCTCTGCATGATCTGCCACCACACGTGTTTCAGTTAGAAGAGAGCTCCTTATGACCTAGTGGCCCACCAGGCTCTCTCCTCTACCAAACTCACCACTCGTGCAGCACCTGACAAGTACTCCAGGCAGGAGGAAGAGGCATAAGCAGGAAATATTTGCCAGGCATTGTGAACAACTATGTTCCATGTCTTTATTCTGGACTTCAGATAAAAATATGTGGTCTTTTTTAAATCTTTTAAAAAGATTTTATTTATTTTTAGAGAGGAGAAGGGAGGGAGAAAAAGAGGGAGAGAAAAATCAATGTGTGACATACATGGATCAGTTGCCTCCCACACTCCCCCAGTTGGGGAACCTGGGCCACAACCCAGGCATGAGCCCTGGACAGGAACCCAACGGGTGGCTTTTCCTTTGGCAGGCTGGTGCTCAATGCACTGAACCACACCAACCAGGGCAAAGGAGTTTTTAAGCAAGGAAATATGTATGATCACATATAAGTGATAAGGCCCCAGTTCTCTCTCCTAGCTGTGTGATTCTGGGCCAGTCATCTCTTAGCATTAGGGCCTTCAACTATAAAGTGAGGATAATAGTGTTACCTATGTCCCAGGGTTGATCTGAGGAGTTAAATGAGTTCATGTGTACTAAAGCGATTGCCACAGGGTCTGGTACATAATTAGCGTTCCATACATTTTAGCTGTTATCAGGAAGGTTTCTTAGAAAAAATAACTTTGTTGGCAACAACAAAGACTGCAGTGGGGGAAAGATTGATGATGGCAAGAGGTCCGATTAAGATGACACTATAGTTTAATCCAGCGATAAATAAGGTCTTGAAAAGGGGTTTGGACGTGGGAAGCTAGGGGGATGAGGTGAGCGGTTAAGTCTAGCTTGAGAGACTGGGTAGATCAGGATAACCATTTACCAAAATCAGAGATAAGGGTGACCAGAGGATAGGAGTGTGGGTACAGAAGCAGATAAATGGGTTCAGTTTGGGACCTACTGAATGAGAAGTGAAGTCGCCAAAGATGGGAACCTGGGGGATGTCAATATTTACGGGGAGGCCAGAAAAGCCAATGGAGAAAGCTGATTGGTCAGCGACCACACTGTCAGTGTGAACTGAGTAGGGGGATCAGGAGGAGTGGGGGAGACCCTATCGCCAACTAACCACTTGTTGACGTTACACAAGCCCGCCACCCAATTCCTCAACAGGCTTACAGCCTGTGTCCTAGTTAGTTCTTTGCTTCTTGTTCCTCGTTGAGACTGCATTTTTGTCCTTTTGCCCTCTCTTAACTGAAAGAAAGAAAAGTCTAGCATCTCTCAACACAGCCACCTAGGTGACTCGGAATCACAAGAAAGGGGGTGGGGGGGAGGAGGAAAAATATTTTTAAGGGATGAAAGAGTCCGCAACAACTTCTGATAAAGTTCCACCTCCCGATATCCTGCCACGCCGCTCTCCTGCCGCCCTTATCGGGCTCCTGGCCGCGAAGCAGGGCGGGAAATGCAGTCCTCAAGCCTAAGCAGGGTGGCACGACTGAAAAACTCGGTTTCCCAACTGACTCTCTAAGCGCGTGCGCAGATGGCTGCCTCGGAGAGTGGTAAACAGAGACGTCAGGCGGGGCTGCAGCTCAGAGCAAAACAAAAGGGAAACCTGGGGGGCGGGGGGTGGGGGGGTTGGTAGGGGAATTGGTTCTGGAATAAGAGAGGTTGGGGCCAAGGGGACGTGGACCCTCTTAGGAGTGGAAGGAACAGGAGAGACGGAGGAGGGGGAGTCAGGGGAGGGGCAAGTGACGCGAGGGAGCGGGGCGTGGGGGAGGGCAGTGATTAGGGTGGAGGAAATTTGGGAGGAGTGTCCGGGGGGCAGCAACTTAAAAGGGGGTGGGAACTGCAGCTAAGGAGACGTTCGCTGATGGGAGCGCAATGTATGAGGGGCTACGGTGCCTCAGGTTTAAAAGAGCAGGAAGCTGAGTGAGAGCTTGGAGAAGAAGTGTCTTCGCGGAGGTTACAGGTGGTGTCTCGGGGCTCCGAGACTGAAGGCTGTAGTCGCGAAGAGAATCAGAGTTGTGTGGAAGGGAGGGACAGCTTGGGGGGCTAGGGTACGGGGACGAGAGGGAAGTTGGAGACTTTCTGAGGACTGGAAGGAATGTGCCTCCTGGCCCTGGGTGCTTCCCCCCTGGGGGGCGGCATCGTGAGGGACTTTGGCAGGCTTCTCTGAATGCTGAGAGGTCCAGTTCCACGTATGGATCCTGGGAATGAGAATTCGGCTACAGAGGCTGCAGCGATCATAGACCTCGATCCCGACTTCGAACACGACTTCGAACCCCAGAGCCGTCCCCGCTCCTGCACCTGGCCCCTTCCCCGACCAGAGCTTGCTACTCAGCCACCAGAGCCGTCCGAGCCGTCCAAGCTGTCCGAGCCGTCCGAGCTGTCGCTGTCGGAGCCATCCGAGGTGGATCCAGACCCAGATCCAGGTCTGGGAGACAAGGTACACACGGAGGGGCACTCAGAGCCAATCCTGTTGCCCTCCCGGCTCCCAGAACCGGCAGGGGGCCCCCAGCCCGGGATCCTGGGGGCTGTTACAGGTCCTCGGAAGGGAGGCTCCCGCCGGAATGCCTGGGGAAATCAGTCATATGCAGAGCTCATCAGCCAGGCCATTGAAAGTGCCCCAGAGAAGCGACTGACACTCGCCCAGATCTATGAGTGGATGGTCCGCACTGTGCCCTACTTCAAGGACAAGGGTGACAGCAACAGCTCAGCAGGATGGAAGGTAACTCTGATCCCCTTACCTACGTCCCCAATACCATCTTCCCCTGGCCCTCCCCACCTCCTTACTGCTATTCTGGGACCCCCTTTATACCTAGCCCACCCCAGAGGTCCACCTTCAATAGTCAATTAGACAAACATGTGCGTAGGACATAGTATATGCCACACTCAGTGCTTGATGCTGGAGGATCACAGATGAATAAGACACTGTCCTGGCCCTGGAGAAAATTGAATTCTCTGCTCTCTGCTCAACACTCCCAGCGCAAGTGTTGGCTTGGGCTGCCCCAAACACTTATTCCCACAGAGAAGCCTTTATCCTATGCACTGCAGGAGCTGTGTGGGTTCTCCACATAAACCTAGCCTTCCCTCCACCTCTACCTCCCGCCCCAACACCTTTTCTCCCATTCCTGTGGGATTACTTGGAGTCCCTGCTTGCCTCCCAATACCTCAGGGTAGAAGTTCTGTTCTAGAACTCCTCTACCCAAGAAGAGGGAGTGGAGTTCGCAAAAGGTAAAAAGAGTGATATTCATGCGGTAAGGTAGGTGACCTAACCCACTAAGGGAAAAAAAAGGGAGTCGTGATCGGATAACTGCCTCAGTTTGCCTGATAATGCCAAGAAACTCTCCGTAGAAAAGGACTAACCAAGTTTGTGGGGGGGAGAAGTTGAGGAATATTAGTCATGAAGAAAACAGAGAGCACAAGGTTGGGCGTCCCTTCAGCTTTCCATGAAGAAACTGTGAGGAAGGATCTCGCTAGATGCTCTGAAAACTTGTCTTGAGAAGTATGGGGCTCTGATCACGAAATTGGGGAGCTTCAACCCCTAAGAATATCTTGGATGCCCATAGGTGGTGAGATCAGCATACAAGGAAGTACAGAGGGTTTAAAGAGGAGAGGGTCTCCTACGTATGAGATATCGAGGGATCAGATCTGCAGTAGCCCTAGGGGTTGGGTAGAACACAAAATGGGACAGCTGACTGAGACCCTTGGCACTATTTCTGGGTAGACTGCCACACCACAGTCGCAGCTCATAAAGCGCTCCCCTCTTTGGACGCAGCCTACACAGCTGTTTTTCTTTTCTCTTAGGTTCGGCTTTCCCGGGTAGAAGAAATAACCTTGAGTTGTTAGTTATGCTGTGGGAGTGTAGTCCCTCCTTGTAATTGACACCTACGCCAGGCTTTTTAGTTTACAAAGTGTTTTTAAAATTTTTTTGTTTTATTAATCTTCACAGCAATTCTGAGATTCCACATTTTACATATTAAAGAACTAAGGTTTAGAAAGGTTAGGAAATTCACCTAATCTCCATCGAATGAGGACTTGAACTCAGGTCTAACTATAAACCGTACGTGTCGCTGCTAGTCAATGTTGCCAAATTCTCTTCATTGGAATTATGGCAAAGCCAAATCACACTGAGGCTGGGGCCTCCAGGCTGTCCCCCCACAGTCCCCACCCCAACCCTACCCCAAGGGGACCTCCTGCCTGAACCGGCTTAACTGGTCACTTGCCAAGGTTACTACCACCCCACCAGGGGGCGGCACCCACTTAGAACAAGAAAGCTTAGTTTAGGTGGCTCAGGGAGCAATTAACAGTCATCCCCCTTCGAACAGGTAAGAAGAATTAACAGGCTCCTAGGGAGCTCACCTCTCTAGGTAGGTGGCTGCACCGTGGACTAATTCCAGAATCTAAAGAAGAGGGGATGAAGAATTGAGCCTCATGGATAGAAGAAGGGAAAGGAATGAATCTTCTCAGTAGACCCCAGAGTTAGAGGATGCAAAGGGGGGAAAGTAGTGGTGCCAGAAGTCACTGTGGTCCTCAGTTACTAAGAGCCCAGGCTGGATGGACACGTGTGGTTCCCTGAAGGAGCAGTTGAAGTGCCGTAACTGTAGGGTCCCAGAAAGACAAGTCCTTTAGCTAGAAAGAACTACTTAAACATCTTTCTCCAGGCAAGGATCTCCTTACCTAGAAGGGTCAGAAACACTTAAAGTGATTGCTCACTGTCCAGAACCTGAGCCTCCTAGTTGCTCCAAGCCCTTCTGGACTTTGCCTGAGTTTCTAAACACTAAAGAGCCCCATGTGAGAGGTCAAATGCCCCTAGGGTTGTGAAGATCTTATGCACAAATTCCTGAGGAGAAGTGGGTGAAAGGCGGTAGGAAAGAGAATGGAGTTGGGGGGCACGAAAGGATGGCTTAACCAGCCTGGGGCAACCAGTAGAATGAAACTGCTCTGGGGGCTCAAGAGTCTGCCAATCTCCATTCTGTGGGCCTCTGGGCAAAGCAGTTATCTCTAGAAGAATATCAGCTGTGAGACAGAAAGGGGAGAGAGAAAGGGAGAACATATAGCTTCTAATACCCAAGGCACTCAAGAGCCGATGGAGACTCAAAGGGAGCTTCGCCATCACCTGGGGCCCACCCCTACGATCAGGCAAGAAATAATTCTGTACCGGGAGCCTGAGTAGTACTGTGAACTTAGTACTCTGAGGAGGGGCACTACTGGGGGAGAGGGGCACTGCCTGACTAAATGATAAGGTCTGTGTTCTGGGCGCTTACACTTTCTGAGACTAATTCTGTGAAACTGTAAAGAACACAAGAAATTTGGCTGCAGAAGTCAAGCGAGCACTTTCTAAAAAGGAGGAGACTTAAGCTTGGGCTGGCAGAACCAGTAGAATTTAGAGAGGGGAGCTCCTTCCCAGGACAGGGAGGAAGGGAGGGAGGAATGTGCCTTGTGTATCTGAGGCACAGTGAGGAAGGAGCCTGGCCCGAATGTGGTTGAGGGTGTGTGTCCGCAGATTGGGAGAAATCAGAAAAAAAGGGTTCTTCGTAACCTCTGGAGAGCTGGGGCCCAAATGCCCTGTGGGGAGTGGAGCGCCAGCTGCTCTGAGGTTCCAGCCCCTCGGCCTGTTCAGAGAACTGGCTCAGGACAGGGTGGGTCAGTCCTGGGCTGGTGTTGCGCCACTGTCCTGTAAACTCCACCCAAGCCAGCACTCAAGGAAAGGGGTGGAGCTGTGGAATGCTCTTTCCCATCAGAGCCTAGTTCTTGCCGAACCAGGAGTGCGGCGTCCTGATACCCCCCACCCCCAGCCCCAGACAGCCCCCCAGAGACTTGGGAGGAGTTTAATGCTATGAGCTTTTCCAGGGTGGGTGCCCTGCCCTCTGCAGTAGGTGGTTATTCAGGTTGTTTCTGGTGCCCCTGCGCGGGCTTGAGTAGCTTGTCTTCTGGGTGGGAACTGTGTGTGTGGTCTCCTCCCCAACCTCCAGCCCTACCTTTGCCTGTTCTCCCCCTGTGTTTGACTAGCTCTGTGTCTCCAGGAATGCCGCAGCTGTCCCCCAGCATCCTTTTAGACTGGACTGTGGCCCACTGACCCCCTGCTATCCACTACTCATGCCCCCTTTCTGCTGTCTCTGCCCTCTCCAGAACTCGATCCGCCACAACCTGTCCCTGCACAGCAAGTTCATCAAGGTCCACAATGAGGCTACTGGCAAGAGCTCTTGGTGGATGCTGAACCCCGACGGGGGCAAAAGCGGCAAGGCGCCCCGCCGCCGGGCAGCCTCCATAGATAGCAGCAGCAAGCTGCTCCGGGGCCGCAGCAAGGCGCCCAAGAAGAAACCAGCTGTGCTGCCAGCTCCACCCGAAGGTGCCACTCCGACGAGCCCTGTTGGCCACTTTGCCAAGTGGTCAGGCAGCCCTTGCTCTCGAAACCGCGAGGAAGCCGATGTGTGGACCACCTTCCGTCCACGAAGCAATTCAAATGCTAGCAGTGTCAGCACCCGGCTCTCCCCACTAAGGCCAGAGTCCGAGGTGCTGGCTGCGGCAGCCGCTGCGGCTGCAGTGGCGGAGGAAATGCCAGCCTCAGTCAGCAGCTTTGCAGGGGGTGTCCCTCCCCCGCTAAAGGAAGATCTAGAGCTGTTAGATGGGCTCAATCTAACATCTTCCCATTCCCTGCTCTCTCGGAGTAGTCTCTCTGGCTTCTCCTTGCAGCATCCTAGGGTTTCGGGCCCCTTGCACACCTATAGCACCTCCCTCTTCAGCCCAGCAGAGGGGCCGCTGTCAGCAGAAGGGTGCTTCTCAAGCTCCCAGTCCCTGGAGGCCCTACTTACCTCTGATACACCACCCCTCCCTGCTGATGTTCTCATGACCCAGGTAGATCCCATTCTGTCCCAGGCTCCCACACTTCTGTTGTTGGGGGGTGTGCCTTCCTCCAGTAACATAGCTACAGGTGTCGGCCTGTGTCCCAAGCCCCCAGAGGCTCCAGGCCCCAGCGGTCTGGCTCCTCCGCTTCCAATGGTAGCACCACCTCCGGTCATGGCGGGGGCTCCCGTCCCCAAGAGCCCGGAGACTCCTGTGCCTACGCCCTCTACTGAAGCTACAAGCCAACCCAGAATGCCTCAGGATCTAGATCTTGACATGTATCTGGAGAACCTGGAGTGTGACATGGATAACATCATCAGTGACCTCATGGATGGGGACGGGGCGCTGGACTTCAACTTCGAGCCAGGTACTGCACCCCCAATCACCATAGCATCTCACAGCGTAGGCCCACTCCTGGGTACCTGGCTACTTCTACAGTCTGAGCAAGGGGGAGACTTGGAACAAGGGGGTAGGTGGAGCTCCTGGGGAATTGGAAGGAAGATGTTGTGTGAGAGTAGCAGAGTTTCCAGATAGGACCTCCAGGCCCCAAGGCAGTGCCCACCCCTACTAAGTAGCACAGGAAAGGTGGGAGAGGGGCTGTCTCTGTTTTCCTGGGTGTGGGCCTTGGTGGTGGGATGTGGTCATGCCCCAGAGTGAGCCTCTTACCTTGTCCTCCATTTCTTCTTCCCACAGATCCCTGAGCCATGGCTGGAAGCTTTGTGCCCTGCCTCAGAGGTGGAGCCAGGGGTGCTCATATCCACTTTTTACCCCTGACCTCACCCTGGGAATTTGGGATCCTACTTTAGAGCTAGGATGGGGTCTACTCATACAGGTGTCCAGGAAATTATAAAGATAAAGCTGCCCCATATAGGAGCTGTGGGGGGAGGGAAAGGGAGGGGTTTTATTCTCACTGTGCCAATTAGGGGGTAAGGCCTCCTCTCGGGAGCCATCCTGGGCTCCCCCATTCCCACCCCCTAGGTTTTGTAGCAGGGGCAAGCAATGCTGTTGGAAATGTGAAGTCACCAGTGGCCTTACCTCTGCCTTTGGGAGCAGGATTTTTTGTAGCATCTTATCTGAGCTGGTCCAGGCTAGGTTGAGCCTGGGGTTTGTATGCAGTGGCCTCTTAGGCCAGTGGTGGGGGGTGGGGGGGTGGGGACCTGGAAGGGCCAAGGTCTGAGCACTGGAGTGGCTCACCAGGCCAAATGATCCTTGGAAGACTACAGATCACAGAAAGGCTTTTTATAAACTTTTAAGAACTATAAACACAAATATAGAGATTTTTAACAGTGGCAAGGTGCTAGTGATGGAGAGAATGCTTTTTTTTTTTCTTTCTGAAGGCTTTGTCATAGTGACATGTTGCAAACACTACAGACATTATTGGGGGAAACCTGGCGAATGAGGCAGGGTCAGGAGAGCCACAGTGGGAATCAATCCTGAGCAAGGGGAGGCACTCCCACGTGGCCCAGGTCTAGAACAAGGTCAGTGTAGAACTAGCTCAGAGTTTCCCTAATGAAAAAGCTAAGCCAGGCTCTCGCCTTCAGCCACCTTGTGCCTAGGAGTGTGTGGTATTAGGATGCAGCCACACTCTCTCTTGACCCGCTGTGGGTTAGTGTAGCAGTAGGGGAGCGCATTGAAAGCCTGGAATTAGTTTGTGGCCTGGGAAGGGGTGGGAGGGGGAAGAGCAGGAGGGAAGGATTTAGGGTGGTAAAGTTAGGCACAGAGACCTCCCTGTTCAAGGCCCCTGACAGCTGTCCCTGCCCTTCTTCCCCCTTGCCTGACTACAGGGGTTATGTGGAAGTGTGTGTGGTGGCGGGCAGGGGGAGGGGCGGGACAGAGAAGGGGGAGCTGGCGAGCTTGGCTGAGGGTCTGGGAAATGAGCCGGGATGGAGGGGAATGTGGATCAGGTTTACTAGCACCTGCCAGGGAGGCCATCTGGGGCTCCTCCACCCCAGCCCCCAAAGCAGCCCCTCCCCCAGTCTCCTTTGCATTGTCCCCTCCCCCACCCCTGCTGTGGGTTCCCATCATTTCCTGTGTCAGTGCCTGGCCTACCCAGATTGTATCATGTGCTAGATTTGAGTGGGGTAGTGTGTCAAATCAATAAATGAATAAATTCAATAAACGCCTATAACCAGCTCTGGTTTCTGCTGCCTTGCTGCCCGCGGACAAGGGGGAGGGAGGGGGAAAGGCAAAGTTTTGGCGGGAGGGACTGCCCAGAAGCTGAGAGGTGGGGGTGGGGGAATTTCAGCAGGGGCAGAAGGTGGGGGTGGGAGGAGGGAAGTGGCCTGTCAGCCACCTAACCCAAGCACAAGTAGGCAGGCTTTGATAGGCCTCCTTTGGTAGTCTGGCTAGAAAAGACCCCACCCCCCTACTCTGTCCCTCCGTCCCTCAAAGGCTCATTGTACTAAGCTTCCCATTCTTTCCTCACCCCCACCCATGTGCACGCCCCAGCCCTCTCCCGCTACTTCTATCCACCCTCAGAGCCTCCAGGGTGCCTGAGACATATTTAAGCCTCCCTGCAACTACTGGGAGAAGGGCTCTCTTGAAAAAGGAACCTCACATTAAATTCCAGTAATTTCATACCTAGTATTGCTGCTCTCACTTGGTCACTTTATTTGGTTTTCGTTTCTGCTTTGGAGTGGGAGTTTTAAAGCTTACCCTGAGCTTCTGGCCTGCACCCTTGCGAGTGGACTTGGTTCCACCTTTTTTGGACTGGAAAAGGAAAGGTTCAGTCAGATAAAGAGGTTCATGCAAGGAAGCTTTCTACAAACTAGGGCCAAAGGCAGGACAACAGAGGTGAAAGGCAGGTCTTGGGCATGGATGTTGAATTTGGAAAGGAAATTTATCCCAGAGGACCATGGTGGAGGACCCTGGTTGGCTGGTGGGAAAAGGGGGTGCTGGGACAGACTAGATTTGGGGAGTCTTACTGCCAAGCTCCTAGCGGATTCGGCTTTAGCAAGTTTCTTGGCTTGTTTGAGTGCAAGCATTTTCAGTCGGCTTCTCTCCATTAAGGCACATTGTAAGCGCAAGGCCTCTAGAAACCAGGAAAAGGCACCCCACCTCTGAGGACCAGTGACCTTACCTACCCCTTGCATCCCTCCCATTGTTGAAACGATCATTTGGAGCAACCCGGCCTAAAGTTAGTCTGAAGAGTGATCTGAAGATGCCTAAGCTAAGGCAGAAAAAGAAGAAGGGAAAGATGGGAATGATGGGGTGGTGTTAGGGAGATATACTGAGAAGATGACTCAGAACTGTGGGGAACAGTGAATGACACACAGTGCACCTAGTTTGAGCTAAGCATCCCTCCTAAAGTGGACCTAGACCCTATTCCCCTTTTCCTAGGATCCTGTGATCCCCCTTGCTATACGACAGTGCTCCCACCCCATATTCTCCATCACCAGCTATATGTAGAACTCTCTGTGTCCCTCCTTTCTCCTCCATACTCCTTACCGACTACTGCACGTTCTGGATTCTTCAGGAGAGGTACAAAGGCTAGGAAGGCATTCGCACGTGGGGTTCCTGTGAATACAGCAGTGTGCTATCCCTAGCCCATTACCCAGTCTCCACCCTTACAAACCCCAAGATTTCAGGACCCTACCACTCAACACTAACTCGAGCTGGTTTATCTCATTTCCTCCCCTCAGATTCATTCCTAGGATCAAGGGGCGGGGGGTAGGTGTGGTATGTGTGAACCTGACCTACTGTCACAGGCACTGCCCCTTCTTAGGCTGACTAGACATGGTCAATTAGACCTGGTTGAGGGTGCCCTATTTTAAGGACAAAGTCCACAATCCATCCTGAGGGCCTTGCTCTATCTCTGGGGAATGCTCCCAAGCCTCTACCTGGTTTCCCGCGTATCACCCTACAGACATAGTAGGTGTTTCGAGCTATAAGGTATTTGTTGGCATAGTCTCCAGGCTTCTTCATCAGGAAAAACAACTTCATTGTTCCTGCCATATCACACAAATCGATGGAGCCTGAAGGGAGGCCACAGAGGTAATTGGGGCAGCTGAGGAAGGAGAGTAGGGGCAAAAGGGGCCAGCTCTCCTACCCAGAAGGGGATTCAAGGAGCTCTCTTCTTGCCAGCAGGAGGCCTTGGGGGCAAGAGATGAACCTCCTGCTTCTGACCCTTGGCCATTAGACCCCTCCCCAAACTCCTCACCTTTTTTAGACAACCCCAGTTTTCTGCGGACATAATACAGCAGGTGGTAGACAGCACAGTTGGTATTGGCAATAAAAATCTGATTATCTGAGAAGAGATGGAATGGGGCATATGACCCTCCCCTGGTTATACTGTCCCTGTGATCACCACTGCCCTCAAACCTTCCCATCCCCACACATGGACTCTAGTTCCTCCATGATGACCCTCACCTCCATGTTTGATGTAGATGAACATGCTGTCAAGATCTTACTCTTCAGAAAGGGCCTGATGAGTCATGAAGAAGGAGGGTGTTCTGGAGACCTTGGGAAATCCATGGGGTTGGGGGATTGGAGAGGCAGGTGGATTACATGCTGGAGGAAGCGCAGGCCAGGGAAGACAGGAGAGAGCTATGGGCAGTTGTAGGTAACCACCATCACTAGGGGGTGGGGCCTGAGGCTGCAGTGGAGGGATTATGAGGTCAGAAGTGGTATGTGGGGTAGAACTTGGAATAAGAATGAGGAGAAGAACCTGGATGAGGTCTGTAGAAGATTCATTGGGAACAGGGGCAACATGGTCAATCTAACTGTAAAATGGGTCCCAGAAGGATGCCTTAGAGAAAAGTTAAGTTTCTGGAACTGCACTTTTTCTAGTTAATTTGTGGTACCATTGCTTCCACAGCAAGAGTCTAGTACTCCTTTTCCCTACTCTCAGCACCATGCCCCCCATTCTTACTGTACCTCATGTTTCCCCTGCACCAACAACAGACATTCTTGATTATTATCAACAGAAACTTTATTTCTCATTGATTTGGGAACAACTGAAGGGTAAAAGATGGAGGAAGAGGGGAGGGAGGCAGGATTCTGTGAAGAGGAAGGGCTGGATTGAGGGAGATGAGAAACATGTACAGGGCAAAGGGGCAATTCTTAAGGAGGAGAATGTTCAATGAGGGGGGCAGTTATAGGGGGTACAAAATTCAAAGTCAGCCACAGTGGGGCTAGAGGAGAATTGGTTCCAGGCTGGTTGGATAAGGGGAAGTTAGTACAATTTAGGGCTCTGTGACCCTGGAGTTCTGCCAGGGTATCAGGGCTCAGGTTTCAGGTTTCAAGGTTTAACATGGGGGAGCCCAGTAGGGGCTATGCTGGCTGCAGGGGGAGCCCCCAGGGCCCTCCCTGAGAGCACCTCCTTTGGGGGGAATCTCACTGACGTGGCAGAGCCGTTCGCTGTAGTCTGGCTGCAGGCTCTCCGCCAGTCCCTTAGACACACCACTCCAGGCCTAAAGACAGATATCTCCAGGTCAGAGGTCAATAAGGGGCCGGAAATAAAAGACCCAGGCTCTGTGCCAAGGGAGCACTCACTCCCTCTTCACCACTGTGATTATGGAAGGGATACACAGACCCCTGGGCTCCCAATACCACTGTTTCCATCTGCCTCAACCAATCTATAATCAGCTCTTCCGTGGGTCTCCATCTCCCCCACCCTGCAGCTGGTCGGCCATATACTGACAGTTAGTGTGTGGAGGGCCTCCTCCCCTTTGCCCACCCCCCACACTCTGTCTTCCTACAGGAAGTCGGCAGTTGACAGACTGCAGTCTGCCTATGACCATGTTCTCACCAAAAAGTTGCCGTGGTATTCCGTAACCAGATCCTCTAGGCTCTTGAGGTGAGGAATTCGGGGCATCATCCTGGGGTAGGGGGAGAAAAAGGGAGCAAGAGCACATTGGTGGCACTCTTTTATTACTCTTTTTTCCCCAGTTCTCCCATATGGAATAAAGAGATTCCATGTTGTCTGTGCCTGCAGCTTCCTTCCATTCCTAAATCCACTTGGGTGACCCCCACCCATTCCTTACTGTCCTGCCCTCTTCTTCTAGAAACCCCATAATCATGAATGTCCTCTACTATTCCCAGCCACCCCTGCCTCTTTTTTCTGGGATTCCTGAAGTCTCACCTTTCCAGCCAGCAGTACACACAGATGAGGCTAATACCGATGATGCTAATAATAATCAGTCCCATGGAACCAAGGGGGATGATCACGGCTTCCACTTGAAACCATGGCGGAGGCTCTATGGAGAAGACGAAAGGAAAAGTGCCCTAATGCTTGTCCCGCCCCTACGACACACCAACATTGGTAGAGCCCCAACTAGGTGTCTGGTACTGTGCTAAACATTTTTCCGTATACTTAATCCTCACAGCTCCTGAGAGGGGGAACCAATTAGTATCTCCATTTTACAGATAAGGAAAGACAATCAAGGAGGTTAGTGATGTGCCCAAGATCAAAGAGGCAGTAAATGGCAGAGGCAGGTTTATACCTGAGATTTGGCTGATCCAAAGCCATCTTCACCATGCTGCTGCCTTCCCGGGAATGCCATAGGGGTGGCTTATACATCCTATCTCCCTTTTGAGCACTCCCTGCCCTTCTTCTCAACCCATCCCCCTACTCTAACAACACAGCAACCCAACCCTACACAGAAAAATCCTGCTTCCTGGGGATTGGGTGGAACAGTGAGGGGAGATGGGCCATCAAATTTGGGAGCTTAGCGATAGGGAGGTAGAGCAAAAGATAGTGGTGCTAGAAAGGTTGGGTTGCTGGACTCATGGGTTGCAATTTTACCCTTTGAAGTATGGCCACCCCACTGGATCGGTTGGCTCCATTCACTCCAACGCTGAGCGCTTCCACAGAGTGGGTTATAGCGGCTCCGAACACGAAACGTGTAAAGTTTCTGCGCATCCACACTAGGCAGAAAGAAGCTTTGTCTGTGGTTCACAGACTGTTCCTTGGGGAGAGAAAGGGTGAGGGAAAGATGGATGTTTATAAAATAGGGAAGAATTAAAATGGCTGCCCCTCCCCCAGCATCATCTTCTGACTCTTCCCAGTCGCTCCTCCTCTCTTGACTACTCACGCTACACAGCTCCCTTCACTAACTAGAATCTAATGCCTCTCTCCAGACCCCCCCACCCATTTTTAAAAAATGATTTTATTTATTTATTTTTAGATAGAGGGAGAAAGAGAGGGAGAGAAACATCAATGTGTGGTTGCCTCTTGCACACCCCCCACTGGGGACCTGGCCCACAACCCAAGCATATGCCCTGACTGGGAATCAAACCAGCAACCCTTTGGTTCACAGGCCAGCAGTCAATCCACTGAGCCACACCAGCCAGTGTCTCCAGATCCCCTTAAAGGTTTCCTTTGGTTTACTTGTGTGTCTGGTGTTGGGAAGACTACGAGTAGGAAAACCCTAATGAAAACTCACTTGGTGATGCTAAGGAAAGAGTTGGAGAAAGGCAGGGGTTGGGCAGAGGAACTGGAAGGCAGAGAACAGGAGCTTGGAATCAAGCTCTCCTGTTCGGCTGATTGAATCCTTTATCCCCACCTGCTTGGTCTTAGCTGCCACGTTCATATCCCCAGTCACTCACAGTCCAGCTGTGGTCTCGGTCACTCCGGTACTGCACCATGTGCTCCAAACAGTGGTCCAAGTATCTGTTGCTCCAGTTCAGTTGCAGCTGGGATTCACTCAGCTTTTGAACAGTTAGGTTCTCCGGAGCCCAAGGAATCACTGGAGATATGTGTGTGTGAGTAGTCATTCCCCTGACCTAGATGAGTCAGGATCCTGAAGGTAGTGCTCCTGATCCCCCCTCCCTTCCTCATCCCAAACCCTCACCTCCTCCTTTCTGCCCAAGTACCCTAATGGTGAAAGAACACAGTTCTGTATACTCCAATGCCCCACAATCCCTGGACTCTTGAACTCCCTGTTAAAATTACCCAGATCCTGCAGTTTTAGCGTCTGTATGGTCTGCCTCCTAGGTTTCCGTGGGTCCTGGAGCTGGACAACAAATGTCTCGTAGAGATGGATCTCCTTTTTTTGCAACCAACAGCCAGAAGTGATCTCTGAAGAGAATAGATAGTGGCCACACTCTTGGGCTTTGTCATTAGAGTTCTTGTACCTAGAGAAGGGTTAGAAGGAAGAGGAATGCTGAGGTAAACTTGGGTGCTACAGACATCCACAGCCCAGCCTCATCTCCTCTGAACTAACTTATGACTTACCCCATGAGAAAATATTGGAGTGCCTGGAATGCTGGCTACCCTCTTTCTTGGTTCCCATGCAGTCTCTCACATCCAGCCCACCTCCTCTTCCACCCCTGTACTATCCCCTCTTCCTTTTTCATACCAATAGCGCAGCGTCAGGTTGGTGGGCTGGGGCTCAGAGCTGCTGTTCCAAGTACAATTCATATACTCGACATTGAATACAAAACACTGAACCTCTGGGAGGGGCACAGTGAATATATCAAAGATTCCAGGGAGTGTAGAGGTCAGGGAGAAATCTAGATTGGGGAGAAAATGAAGTGGGGGAGGGGGAGAGAAGAAATGATGGCCAGAAGAAGCAGCAGCGTGAGGCAGGGAACCCTTCCCCCACCCTCCCCATAGTACTCTTAAATTCTGCCCGGATCCTTGTTAAGTCCAGTGGCAGGTTCCAGATTTCTGTATGGCCCCTTCCCACAACCTCCCTTATCACCAAGCCCTTGCAGTCCCAGGTTTCCCACCATCTGCGGTGTCTTCATTCCCATTAGGCGGTGTGAGGATCACTGGGGTGTGCCCCACCCCCAGCAGAGGCAGCTGCAGGAACAAGAGGAATCTCAGTGGCAGTGGTCGCTTCAACATGGCGCTCTTGCTCTTCGTTCCCTGCGTGTACTGTGTCAGGAACCTGGGCCCCTCACACACTACCCCTCCTCACCCAGACATTTCCTTCTGTCATAGCTTCCGGTGGAAAGAACCTTAGAAACCGGGGCTTTATAAGAGGGTGTGGCAAAAGTGTACTATGACACAGGCTAAGTCTTCTGGGAGATTAAGTGGTTGATCTAATCTCTAGGTGTAACACGCCCAGCCGCGAGGTGGTGTTAAGGAGGCTGAGTATATAACACTGTCTCAGACTCAAGAATCCTTAGAGCACCTAGATCCTGGGGAGGATCTTATCACCATCACCACCATTTCCAACCACATTCTCATCAAAATCATTTCATCCTATACAGTGAAGGGTCTGAACTTCTTTCCCATCCTATGCTACTCTCCTTCCTTGCCTTAGCCACTCTGAAACTTCTGTTAAAGCTCGACTGCCTTGGCTGGATGGAAAATACAGTCCTGACTCCTGTGGGTACATGGATAGCTATCTTTCCTCTGAATGAATCCCAACCAGAATATCCGTCCTTAGCTCCTAGCTGCACTGGGTCTCTGTTGACACTGGTGAGGAGGTCTGACTTAGATGGAGATTCTGGAAATGGAGGATTCAAATTCCTCATCTTCCCCTCAGTCTGCTTCCCTTCCTGTATTCTCCATCTGAGTTAATGGTATCATCACCCCTCTCAGTCACCCAGACTTGAAAGCTCAAAGTCATGTCCAATTCCTCCCTCTCTCTCACCCTGAGAATCCAATCAGTTCTATTTTCTATGGTGTTTCTCCCTGTAGTGCCCCCCTTTCCATGAGCACAGCCACTGTACTAAATCAGCCTTTCATTCCCTCTAGTCATGACTCTTACTAGAACCAAGCAACTGGCCTCCCTTTCTAAAGGGCCCCTGCTCTCTAATCCATTCTTCATCTCATTGCCAGATTTATCTTCCCTAAAATACAGAGCTGATTGGAGAAACTATTTACAAAAATTGTTTATTCAGCAAACATTTATTGAGCCTTTAATATGTGCCAGACTCTGCGCTTATGTTGTAACCCACCCTAATTTTCTCTGTGTTAAAATTCCTCAGGGTTAGCTCAAATATTACCTCCTCCAAGCAGAATGTTTCCTCTTCACAATCAGAATTAATGTGTGTCCCCATTGTGATTCAACAGAATTTTGTTATTTTTTTGTTATTTGCTTTTATTTTCATTGTAATTTGTTACTTTTATTTCACTATTGTGTCTTTTCTCTAAAAGGCAATACCGTCATTGAAAGAATATTGGCTCAAGAATGAAGAAAAAAAATCCTAGTCTCAGCTATGTGATTTAGTAGTTATCTAATATCTGGCCAGTGAACTTCTCTGCTCTTTGAAAATCAACGTCCTTGTTCATAAAATGAAGACAGTAATCCCTAACTCATGGGGCTATGTGCAGATTGAAGGAGATAATGTCTAAAAAGAATCTGACACTTAGTAGGTGCCTCTTTCGCTAGAGCAAGGGTAACTTACCTGAAATTCCTGGAAATTAGGGGATGCATGGATGGGCTTCAGAGGGCGTGAGGATATTCCTGGAAAGAATCGTAACGCTTTGTGTGTCTCTACGTTCCTTTTTTTTTGGGAAAAAGGCCACAGCTTCCATCAGCATCTCAAAGGGGTTGTGAATCAGAAAAAGTTAAGAATCTCAGTGCCAGGCCCTGGCGAGGTAGCTCAGTTGGTTAAAGCATCATCCCCGTACAACCTGAGCTCGATCCCGGTCAGGGCACATACAAAAATCAACCAATTAATGTACAGATAAGTGAGACAACAGATCTCTTTCTCTCTCTCTCTCTCTCTCTCCCCCCTCTTCTCTCTAAAATCAATTAAAAAGAATCTCAGTGCTAGACCATAAAGACCTTGAGGGATTAGATTTAGCCTTTCAGGATTTAATGCGTGCTTTCTCAGTATACACGTGCTCTAATCGTCACAACGATCTTTTGAAGGCCGGATAAGTACACCCATTTTTCCGATGCGGAAACCAATACTATCGAGCACCCATTCTAGGCCAAGAACTGAGCGAGGCGCCCGTCAGCCGGCACAAGTCACAGCTCGGCAGCGCGGCTGCCTCCCGCCTCACAGGTTCGCGTCCCCGCCCACCGCGCGGCTTCGGGACAGTTGGCAGCTGCGGGCCGTGTGAAATCGATCCGCGGCCGAAAGCTCCGGGGCGCGGAGCTCCGCCCCACGCCGGCTCGGCCCCGCCCCACGGAGGTCGGTATTGTCCGACGGTTTCCGGCGTCCCTCGGTTACCCTCGGTAGTTTCCGGCAATGATCGAGAGTTTCTAACGTGCCCCCTGTTGTCTCTCGGCAGCGGCGCTCGCCACCGCCGCCCCCCTGGTGGCTTCCCCTCCCGCGGAGCCGGCCCAGCTGGGGCCTCCGGCGGTCTGGGCTGAGCAAGATGGCGGCCTTCGGGATCTTGAGCTACGAACACCGGCCTCTGAAGCGGCCGCGGTTGGGGCCTCCCGATGTGTATCCTCAAGATCCCAAACAGAAGGAGGTACGTTCACAAACCGGCGTTCTCGCGGGGCCAGGGGCCAACGGTCAGCGCGGGTGGAATCACCGAGGGTTTGGGGAAGGGGAGGCGGAGCGGTCTGGTGCGAGCGAAAGTCCCGAAAGGGGAAAGAGTAAAGTGGGTGCAGGAGAGTGGAACCTGGAGGGCACCCGGGTGGGGGGGGGCGGTTTCTGGGTGTGACTACGGAACGACGAAGGGGTCACGGTGGAGGCGCCCCCCTCTGCACACACACCCCTCAGAAAGTTGTCTAAGGCAGCTTGTAGGGAAAGAGTGCTGTTGGGCGAGTGATGGGGAACCTGACGAGTGGGGGTGAGGGTAGGTCTGAATGACTATCAGGGCCTCGCGCTAAATAACAATCTGTGCTATCTAGAGTACTCCTCCTACCTTGTCCCCCGTTTCTTCCCTCCTTTTCTCCTGCCCTCCTCTCCCACCACCCGTACCCCCGCTGGGAAAAAAACGCTAAAATGTTGCTTTCCTGCCTCAGGATGAACTGACGGCCTTGAATGTAAAACAAGGTTTCAATAACCAGCCTGCTGTCTCTGGGGATGAACATGGCAGTGCCAAGAATGTCAACTTCAATCCTGCCAAGGTGAGAAAACCCTGCCAGGCTGGAGGAAAAGGCTGGAAGAATCTGAGAAGGAGCAAAGGCCGTGGGTTGGGAAGACTTAAAGGGACTATCTCAGTGGCTGAGTTTTCCTTCATAAACTAATGCTACCACGTTGGCAGTTGCCCATCAAAGGCACAACCACCTCTTTCTGCCCTTTCTTCCCACCCTGAGGTATAGTTTTCTTCCCTCAGATCAGTTCCAACTTCAGCAGCATTATTGCAGAGAAGTTACGTTGTAATACCCTCCCTGACACTGGTCGCAGGAAGCCCCAAGTGAACCAGAAGGACAACTTTTGGCTGGTGACCGCACGATCCCAGAGTGCCATTAACACCTGGTTCACTGACCTGGCTGGCACCAAGCCACTCACACAACTAGCCAAGAAGGTGAGACACTGTTTCCTGTTCCCCAAGGCAAGGTGGGGAGCATGGGTACCAAGTACCCTCCTGTTCCCAGATTAAGCTACGTGGCTGACAGATTGTGGTGGCAATAGAGGTCTCACTGTTTGTGATCTCCATCCAGGTCCCCATTTTCAGTAAGAAGGAAGAAGTGTTTGGGTACTTAGCCAAATACACAGTGCCTGTGATGCGGGCTGCCTGGCTCATTAAGATGACCTGTGCCTACTATGCAGCAATCACTGAGACCAAGGTTAAGAAGAGACATGTCATTGACCCCTTCATGGGTGAGTAACTCCTAACACCAAGGGTCCGTCCCACCACTGATTGCTTCAAGGAGTGATAGACCCTTGGAATTACTCTCTTTATTGGTATTCCTTCCTTCTGCTTGTATGTTGCATTCTCTCAATTTAGTAAACATCCAGTAGCTTGAGTGTCTACTGTGTGCATGTACTGGACTCAAAAGAGGACCAGTACCTAGTCCCTGACCTTAGGATGCTTATAGTCTACTAGGGATGCTAAGGCATGTGTACGGATCACATAATTAAGTATAGAAAGTAGTGTCAAAAGAGAAGGCAGAGATTTCTTTGAGACTTCAGTGGACAGAAGCAGTACTTTCTTTGAAGAACAGTTGACATGAGCCAAAGAGGATGGACAGGGTTTAGAAGTATAGTAGCCCTCCCCCATTATCCAAGGGGGATACGTCCCAAGACCTTCGGTGGATTCTGTTAAGATTGTATTTATTTTTTAGAGAGAGGGGAAGGGAGGGAGAAAGAGGAAGAGAAACATCAATGTGAGAGAGAAACAGCAGTCGGTTGCCTCTCATACATGCCCCAACTGGGGACCGAACCCACACCTGGGCATGTGCCCCGATCGGGAATCGAACTAGCAACCTTTTGCTTTGTGGGACAGTGCCCAACCAACTGAGCCACACAGGTCAGGCCCTTCAGTGGATTCTTCAAACCGCAGCTAGTAACAAACCCAATATATACAGTGTTTTTTCTTAGACATACACACCTATGACAAAGTTGAATTTATAAGCTAGGCACAGTAAGAGATTAACAACAGTAACTACAAATAGAAGACTTAGGACAATATACTGTAATAAAAGTTTTGTGAATGTGGTCTCTGTCTCAAGATATCTTGTTGTGTTGTACCCACCCTTCTTCTTGACATGATGTGGGATGATAAAATGCCTGCGTGATGAGATGCAGTGAGGTGAATGACGCAGGCACTGTGACACAGTACTAGGCCACTGTTGACCTTCTGACAATACGTCAGAGGGAGGATCATCTGCTTTGGGTGATCCTGGGTCATGGAGCCATGAGTGACCGTGTCAGTGGTTGGATATCAGGAACAGATGATGTGGGTGGTTGAGAAAACTTACTTATTTTCCGACCGCGTTTGACTGTGGGTAACTGAAAAGGCGGAAAGCAAAGCCGCACATAAGGGGGAACTGCCGTGTGGTGATTGGGGTGGGGTGGGGAACGGGTGGGGTGGGGAACAGAAGGTGTTCTAAGCAGAGGGACAGTGTCACACAGCCCTTTCCCCGTCTTTGCCTTAGAATGGACTCAAATCATCACCAAGTACTTATGGGAGCAGCTGCAAAAGATGGCTGAGTACTACCGACCAGGGCCTGCAGGCAGTGGGGGCTGCGGTTCCACTATAGGGCCCTTGCCCCATGATGTAGAGGTGGCAATACGGCAGTGGGACTACAACGAGAAGCTGGCCATGTTCATGTTTCAGGTAGGGCATGTCATGTGGGACATGGGATTGAGCCTGATCTGGCAGTCTGCCAGCAGAGAACAGAATCTGCCTGCCTTTGCCCCAGTCGTGGATCTCTCCAACCTCTCATGGAGTTTCTCTGCCTCGTCTCTACCAGCCCCTGGGCTAAACAAATCCTTTCCCCATCCCTGGTGCCCATAGGATGGAATGCTGGACAGACACGAGTTCCTGACCTGGGTACTTGAGTGTTTTGAGAAAATCCGCCCTGGAGAGGATGAATTGCTTAAACTGCTGCTGCCTCTGCTGCTTCGAGTAAGGCCTAGGATTTGGGGAAGGGAGTCTAGGGAGGGTTTGAGGAGGAATAAGAGGTGACAGCAGCGTGCCTAGGAGAGAACCAAGGGATTTGCTCATCATGTCTTCACAGTACTCTGGGGAATTCGTTCAGTCCGCATACCTCTCCCGCCGCCTTGCCTACTTCTGTACCCGAAGACTAGCCCTGCAACTGGACGGCATGAGCGGCCACTCAGCTCACGTTATGTCCGCGCAGTCGACAAGCACACTGCCCACCACCCCTGCTCCTCAGCCCCCGACTAGCAATACACCCTCTACACCCTTTAGTGACTTGCTTATGTGCCCTCAGCACCGGCCCCTTGTTTTTGGCCTCAGCTGTATCCTTCAGGTAGGTACCAGGTGGCCCCAAGGAAATGTTAAGAGGTGTCCCGAGAGGAGTTGGGTGCCTGTCCTGGAGAATGGGTGCGATGCGAAATTGGAGGTGGGAGTCGGCACTGAGTACTTGCCTGGAGATGATTGCTTCTCATTCCTGGACTGTTCGTTCCCTTTTCAGTTACTTAGTTCTCTTCTGGGGCTTAAATAGGATTCTCAGAGGCTTTTTGGGGAGTGGATGAGGGAAGGGGCTCAGGGATCAAGTGATGCCACCCCTGGGACTTAGAACTTTGCATTGGAACTCTAAGGATTGGGTCTTAGAATGGGGGTCCAGAGATGTCAGCGTGAGTTTGACGCAGCGGTTCTTGTCCGGCAGACCATCCTGCTGTGTTGTCCCAGTGCTCTGGTTTGGCACTACTCACTGACTGACAGCCGAATTAAGACTGGCTCACCTCTTGACCACCTGCCTATTGCCCCCTCCAACCTGCCCATGCCAGAGGGCAACAGTGCCTTCACTCAGCAGGTAAGTCAGGCCCATCGCCTAGTACCCCCAGATCAGGAGGTGAGGCCCAATCACTCTTTCAGAAATAGTGACTTGGAGTCCAGCAGTGTTCTTTTAGGCTGGGGGCCTGGCCTTTTGTATGCCTTGGTATGTCCTGAAAGCCTTCCTCATCGATACTGCAGGTCCGTGCGAAGTTGCGGGAGATCGAACAGCAGATCAAGGAGCGTGGACAAGCAGTTGAGGTTCGCTGGTCTTTTGATAAGTGCCAGGAAGCTACGGCAGGTGGGTGCTAGACGACGGGTAATAAGAAAGATGTTTCAGGAAAGGATGGGGTTGGTAAGGACAAGAGGTCTGAGAGTTGGACTGCATGGCAGGTAAATCTCCTTTGCCACTTTTCCTCCGTAGGCTTCACCATTGGACGGGTGCTGCATACTTTGGAAGTGCTGGACAGCCACAGTTTTGACCGCTCTGATTTTAGCAACTCTCTTGACTCCCTTTGTAACCGAATCTTTGGATTGGGGCCTAGCAAGGATGGGCATGAGGTAAGCAAGAAGGGGAACCAAACGAGCAAAAAACTGCAAGAGCAACAGTGAGGGGAAGGCATGGGGAGGCATGAAAACTGCGGGATGTCTGAAGAGATGATCTTACTGGTCCTGGGATGTTTTAAGATGGGGCCCAGTCTTTTTTTTTAAAAAAAGAATGTATTTTTAGAGAGGGGTGGGGAGGGAGGAAGAGAGGGAGAAAAACATTGATGTACAAGGGAAACATTGATCTGCCGCCTCTTACACACCCCAAATGGGGACCTGGCCCACAACCCAGGCATGTGCCCCAACTAGGAATTGATCCCGCGACCTTTTGTTTCACAGGCTGATGCTCAGTCCACTGAGCCACACCAGCCAGGGCATAAGATGGGGCCCAGTCTTTAAAAAACTGGAACTCAGTTCTTTGTGGTCAGCCCTACCTTACTTGCTCCTGTCTTCCTTTGGTCTCCAGATCTCCTCAGATGATGATGCTGTGGTATCACTACTGTGTGAATGGGCTGTGAGCTGCAAGCGTTCTGGCCGGCACCGTGCTATGGTGGTAGCCAAGCTCCTGGAGAAGAGACAGGCAGAGATTGAAGCTGAGGTTAGGGAGAAAAGAGAATGTGATTGGCCAGTGGGGGACCATGGCAGCTGGGCTCAGAGACAGGTTGAGCTGGTAGTGGGAGCAAAGTTGAAGTCATGAGAATAAAGAAGTGGTCGAGAACCCTACGGGGAAGGTGGAGGACATAAGGCAAAAGTAGAAAGGTGAGTGGGTTGACGTCGGAGTTACAGAAGCCATCCAGGCATCAGTTGGGAGGCAGTCAAGGAAATCGAGGTCAAAGCGGGAAGGGAATGATAAAGCGTGGGGTGCAGACAAAACAGGTGGTAGTTTCAGCATTATGCATGGAGGAAGGAGCAAAGCAACAGGTAGAAAACCACGAAGCCTGCAGTGTGTTCTCTTATCTTACAGCGCTGTGGAGAATCAGAAGCCGCAGACGAGAAAGGTTCCATCGCCTCTGGCTCCCTTTCTGCTCCTAGCGCTCCCATTTTCCAGGATGTCCTCCTGCAGTTTCTGGATACACAGGCCCCCATGCTGAGTATGGACCCCTGCCACCCTCTGGTTGCCTTGGCCTGGACTCAGTTATCCGTTAACTGCCATTAGAAAGCATTGTTAAGGGCCTTCTAGCATATTTGTGTGTCTCGGGCTCTATGCTGAATCACTTTTGGACATAATGCTAGTCTTTGATCATCTTCCAGTTTAACAGAGTAGAGAAATAAAGAGAAGAACAAAACCCAGAAGGAACGATTGAAACACTTGTTAGGTATACTTAGGAGCAGAGATGCTGTATTCCTTCATGAGGCGGTGTGTGGGGCCGGAGGTGGGGTAACCAAGCACACCTTCTCCCTCGGCAGTGCGTGTTCTGTTTTTCATCGTTTTTCTTGTCACCCACTTTGGGCACTCTAGGGGGAGCATGCCTGAGGTGTGTCACTTTCTCTTCCTGCGTGTCTCTTTTTGTGCTTCTCCTAACTCATCTTCTCTCATTCCCTCCCTTCCAGCGGACCCCCGAAGCGAGAGCGAGCGGGTGGAATTCTTTAACTTGGTACTGCTGTTCTGTGAACTGATTCGCCATGATGTTTTCTCCCACAACATGTATACTTGTACCCTCATCTCCCGAGGGGACCTTGCCTTTGGCGCCCCTGGTCCCCGGCCTCCATCTCCCTTTGATGATCCTGCTGACGACCCAGAGCGCAAGGAGGCTGAGGGCAGCAGCAGCAGCAAGCTGGAGGTGAGCGAGCTCTTCCTGGCCCTGGGTGGTTTCTTCCCGTGTTCCCATCTTCCCTGGCCCACAGTCCCCTTGAGAGTCCCTTACCCAGTACTGAGGGGAGTGCCCACTGAGCACTTTGTGGTGCACAAGGCACTCTCTCATCCTTCTCTTTCATTGGATCCTCACAACTGCTGGTGAGCTGACCTTAGCCCCATTTTACAGCTGAAGGCACTGAGGCTCATGGTGGTTGAGTGATTAGTCAAGGCTTGAATCCAGGTCCGGCGTTTTTCCTGCTATGGTCTCCTCTATCCGGGTCCCCTGTCAACCTTTCTAGATAGTGGCGAGCAGCTCCCTTGGGGCTAAAACAAGTCTGTTTATGTTCTGTGCCCTCAGGATCCGGGGCTCTCAGAGTCTATGGACATCGACCCTAGTTCCAGTGTGCTCTTTGAAGATATGGAGAAGCCTGATTTCTCAGTAAGTCAGAGCCTGGTGTGCGATCGCGCAGCTGCTGAGGGCTTCCCATGATGCCTCTTGTGGGAACTGTTTTCTACCCTTTCATCTCCTTTTGTTCCTCTAAACCAGGGGTGTCAAACTCATTTTCCCCGGGGGCCACATCAGCCTCGCTGTGGCCTTCAAAGGGCCGAATGTAACTTTAGGACTGTGTACATGTAACTACTCCTTAACTAGGGGCGAGGAGCTTGGTGCTGCCGCTGGGTAGAAACCAGGTGCCGGGCTGGATGAAACAAGGTGGAGGGCTGGATTCAGCCCGAGGGCCTTGTGTTTGCCACCTGTGCTCTAAACATTCTGCCCTTCCGCCTTTCTCTTAGTTGTTCTCCCCAACGATGCCCTGCGAGGGGAAGGGCAGTCCGTCCCCCGAGAAGGCAGATGTTGAGAAGGAGGTGAAGCCACCACCCAAGGAGAAGATAGAAGGGACTCTCGGGGTTCTTTACGACCAGCCGCGGCACGTGCAGTATGCCACACACTTCCCAATCCCCCAGGTACTCTTTCCCCAGTACGTTGCGACCATCTGTTTTGAGCCCAGGTTTCCTGTCCCAGGACCGGCGGAGGGGTTGGAGCCCTTCTGGAGGGTGCAGCGTGCTGGGAAGGAAGGGCTTGAGCGCTGGGCTGCTGAGGGGCATGGCGCATGCTTTTAAGAGGAGGGAAAGAGCTCCCGTGCCGGAGTCTGATGGTGCTGCTGGGATGCAGGAGGAGTCATGCAGCCATGAGTGCAACCAGCGGTTGGTCGTACTGTTTGGGGTGGGAAAGCAACGAGATGATGCCCGCCATGCCATCAAGAAAATTACCAAGGATATCCTGAAGGTTCTGAACCGCAAGGGGACAGCGGAAACTGGTGGGTTTGAGGCTCCTTAACCAGATCTCCCCCAAAGGGTGCCCCTAGTCAGTTCCCTCCCCCAGCATAGGGCACTCCCAGTCACGCCCCAGTGTCCTGTCTCTTGGAGTCTCCTGAGAGCTCTAGTCCTTTTGAAACTTCCCCCCTCATTCCCCTCCTCTGCAGACCAGCTTGCTCCTATTGTGCCTCTGAATCCTGGAGACCTGACATTCTTAGGTACCTCACAGTAAGCCCCATTTGCCCGCCCTCCCCCTCCCCTCCTTCCCTCAACCTAGCACCTC
>VMDR010007500.1:0-40235 GCA_007922815.1 Macrotus californicus | reverse complement strand
ATTCCCTGCTTCTGTGCTTTAAAATGTCTGCTGAATCCTTAGATTTTTGTTTATTTTCCTTTTGACCTTTTCTCAACACTGATTATATTTCTGTTTTTTGATTAAAGCTCAGACTATGAAATATTCACAATGTTCTACATTTTTATAATGGTGTCTAACCATAATTGCATGTTGCTTTATAGATCATTATTTCTATATTTTTGTCCATGTAATATCTTTTTCATGCACTAATAAATATTAAGGTTAGTATATTGGCTATTTCAGTTTAATTCTTTGGATGTAATTATTTTTATATTATTTCTTCTTTGAACTTCTTATGATTGTGCTTCGGATCCAAATGCCTCTCAGTAATTGATTGTTTGCCCAGTACAAGTTCATCGCGGGTAGGGCTTTTGATGGTGAAATAAATGTTCCACATAAAGAAACCGGCACGTTGATGCTGAGTGCAGAGGAAATCTGAATTGTGGACGCCTGTCACAGCAGGTAGTTTTCACCTTTCGACCTCCAGTGATTCCAGGCCCTGGAATTAACAGGTTGGGGTTTTGCTGAGCACAAAGCAATTTCTGTGGCAACTTTTTCCACAGGGCCAAAGAGCAAACTGAAAAGCACAAAGTGACTTTGTGTGATTTTCTGAGCAGCACACACTCATCGTTGAATTGTTTCTCTGTGTGTAGCACAGGACCGGTTTACCCCATTGTGACTGTCAGAGTTGGCTTTGGAATTGTTCGGTCAGCAGTACAGGGCATGTGCCTCACTTTTCCATGCTTCTTGCTGTATTTTAATAGATAATACCTGGATCTCTAGCCACAATTTCAACTTGAAATTTCAGAAGAGATTATTTCAGTTTTTGAAGATGCAGTACGAATAGCTTCCCTGTACCCCTTGGGCATTAAAATTTTCGGTGGGCTAGTGAAAAGGGACACATTTACTTAGATTTATCATTTCAATCCATAGGTTTATATTCTGTGCTCGCTTTTGTGATCTAGAAAGAGTGAAAATGAATGAGGGAGAAAAGATTCAAACAAAAAATAATTACTATCACATGCAGAAGGGTGCAATCAGATGCCTGATTTATGTGGAAGAGAAGTGAATGCATCCAGGGATTAAAGGAGAAGACCCTGTACCAGGCATGGAGTGGTCTGCAAGGTCTTCTGAGGAGGGTGGACTTGAAATAGCTGTTAATAGCTGAACAGACAATGGGGAGAGAGAGTGAAACAATTTGTACAAACATGAGGAGTGGAATTTAGTTTGGATGGGAAGAGGGAGAGTCCTGGATGTCCAACTGTAGGAGTGGTACATTAACTTCCTTTACTTCTGTGATCATTTTTGCAGTTGTTTAAGTTTAAAAGTGACCTCTAGCACCTCTCTTCAAGTCCAATCCATCAAAGAGTGCCATTGATCTCCCTTTGGAAATGTTACTCCTATCTATCCTTTCTTCTTCAGTCCTTTAGCTGTGCCTCTCTTCTTATGCGTGGTTTGTTCCAAGGGCTTCCAAACATATCTTGTGTCTAGCGCACCCCACCTCATGTCTGTCCTGCACAAGAGCATGTATATCAGATAGATGATCTCAAAGCACGTCTTTCGTCATATCACCAGCCACAGTTCCTAGAATTGTCTTAAAGGCCTAGGCTGTCATTAGACTCTCCACAGGCTGCAAAACTATGATTTCCCCATCACCTCCCTCACCCCCCAGAGGAATAGTCTTTCTTAACAAGGCTAATCTATATTTTTCTCTAAACGTGTCATGCCCATTGCAGACTTGGTGATTTTCCTCAGGCTACGAATGTGGCCATGAAATGCAATCTAATCTCTTCAGCCTGCCAAATCATAACCATTTTTGTAGGCACAATTACAACTTTTTTCCATAAAATCACCCAAATCTATGCCAGTTACAGGGCATCTCACTTCCCCGAAGTCCGACAATGCTACTTTATTGACTTATATGCTCTTTATATGCATTAGACTGTCCTGGGAATAACTTTTGAATATTTGTCTATCCTGTCTTTGTATAATCCCCTCCAAGGTAAGTACTGAATATCAGTAACATTTATTTGACTACTACACAATGTCAAAAGTTTAGACTCTAAACTCTGTACATAGTAAATGCTGAGTTAAATATCTACTGGGTTGATCAAGTGGAAAATAAGATTAGCCCTTCCAAGATGGAGCCAAATTTGGAGAACTTTGGAAATTTATATTTATTACTGATATTTGAGTACATAGAAGTGAATACTTTCTAAATTTTGACTTGAGGATTCATAGACTGAAATCTAAAACCCCTATCCCAAATCTCCACAAAATGTCTAATCATTGATCATCTGAAATTGTACAGTACAAATTTAGTCAGCCAGAAATGGGAGAATAAACTTTAACCCTTAGCAGTCTCTTTTATTACTGTAATCCTATCTTCCTCCACACCTTCTCATATGATCGCTAAGATTGGCAGAGGATATTGCTCTGCCTGGTGTGGCTCGGCTGGTTGGGCGGCATTCCACAAACTGAATGTTGCTGTTTGGATTCCTGGTCAGAACGCATGTGTGGGTCACTGGCCATTCAACTGATCGATGTTTTTCTCCCTTTCTTTCTCCCTCCCTTCCCTTCTCTCTAAAAATAAATAAATAAAATATTTAAAAAAAAATGGGAGAGGATCTTAATGAAAATAGTATTTATTTCTCATGCTGTCATTTTTGGGTAAGGAACGTGAAATAGTGTGGTTTCCTTATTATCTGAAGCCATTTCTGTAATTTATTGACTTAATCAATAAGGTATCTCTTACAGCACCTTCTACAGGCCAAGGTCTGTGGCTGGAGACGGTGGTATAGGGACAAAGGAATACGGACATGGTTATTGCTCTTGTGAGATCAATCACGTGAAAAGTGATATTTAATCATATGTGTTGGTTATCATGATATCTAATTCATTTATATTTTAAATATAAAATCTACTGCTATTTCCTTATTTGATGATATTATTTATAATATCTTTTATAGAGTTGGACTAGAAATCAGAATTACAATTTGTCCAAAAGATACCTCTAAAAAGAGTAAAATAATGCCATGGCTGCTTTCAGGAGCAATCAATTCATGTTCTTTTCTTTCTAAACACTATCAGTGTGTAATAAAATGTTGAAATACTTGAAATTTTGACTCTCCTTTAATAAAGACCAAAGCATACAGGTACTGCTCTCTACTTTAGGCAAAGCCCTGTCCCTAACCCGTTGAACCAGTTTTAAGTATTTAGGTATGTGTGTGTGTGTGTGATATCTCCAAATAGATCATACTTTTTTATTTTAAAACCGTATCACACCTTCATGTTCAGGTCTCTGTCAATCTGTCCTCTTTCCACATATTCACATTTTATAAAACCTCTTAAGCCCAATGTTTGTTTATTTGTGAGGCCTTTCTGATACACCCCATAGAAAACACTGGAGTAGGGCACATTTCTATGTGCTGTTTTGTTCACTGATTGTGACATGGCTTTGTAATTTTTATCCAACCAATGTGAAGGAGTTTTGTGGAAATAAATGATTTTTTCCCGTGGGTTAAAAAATATTCCTCTTTGTCTAACACAGTGCTATTTATACAGTAAGAGATAAATACATATTTTCTTGACAAATGATAAGATTGGCTTGATATAAATAGGGTTATGATTTTGCTTCTGCGGGTGTGCTAACGGGGAGGAAGAAACGAAGCAAATAAATGAGTGAGGGCGGAAGTGAATTTCCAATAATAACAATCACTACTAACAGGAGGAAATCTTAATGGAAAGGAACTTGTCTCTTCTCCTGGTACAGTGATAACCAAGGGCTTCAGTGAAAAGGGATAAAAGCGCATTATTTTGCTATAATAAATTGGAGGTGACTGCCAAAGGTGGAGTTTTTAGAAAAGCAATTTGGTTTAGAAATCATTTAAAGGTTTTTTTTTTTTCCCTTCAAAAATCTTATAATCTCAGGAGGCCCTTCCTTAATTATCTGGCTTCACTACAGAAATGTACTGCAAGCCTTTTGATACAGGCTCCAGATCTTTTGTTACACAGCAGATCAATAATAGCCATGGAGGTTGCCCGGCAAAGCAGGCTGGCGTTGAGATTCAACTGCTCACGCCCAGACTTACCTGCCATGCATGTCTTTTTAAGTGGTGCCCAGTTGTGCCACATAGAACAGATTAAAGATGAATTCACCACGCTTAAAGCAGAGCTGATTAAAAAAACAAAAAACAAAAGCACTAGATGGGAACTTAGAGTTTACAGAGCTCCTCTGTGAATCTTGGAAGATAGGTTAAAGATATTTATTACTCCTGTTTTAGTTTTTATTTCTTTCCCATTTTACTTCCTTCAAAGTGGCAAAAAAATCTAATAAATTCCATGTGAAGAAATATGTAAAAACGTATTACTGGGTTTTCAAAAGTATCAACTACCAATTCTCAAGGTAAATTGAAAGGCCTTGTTTTTAAGGAGATATTTTTATGGCTTCTGGCACTAAAAATATTGGGTCTATGTTAGTTTTAAATGTGTGATATATGCGTTACACAGAACGGACACTGTCTTCAGAGTCAACGCACACCCTGTCTGCAGACCATATAGCAGGCTTCTGGTCTGCGATTACTTTAAGGCATCTTAGAAGGCCTGTTGAAAGCTGAGTCTCGGTTAATATTTATACAGATGTCTATGCTTAGCAGCCACCCTGTTGTGAACAAATGTAAATGAACCTTGGTAAACTGTATGTAACATGGCCATTCATTTTGCATGTGCTCCAACCATTTTGCAGCATCACGATATGCATTATTTATCTGTCCTTGCCTTGCAGATTTCAAATGTGCTCAGAGTCAACTATTTACAGCCTAACTCTTGTAATATGTGCTTTTGTAATAGAAGCAATAAAACGAAGCCAATAAGCAATTACTAAGCAATAACCAGTGACCAGCCTCCCAGATGACCTGTTTAGAGACAGTTAATGCTGGTCATCCGCTCTTTCTATGGGTATTGTCTGTGTCATTGGTACAGTTTTGAGGTTTGTTTCTGAGATGAACTTGCACTTGAGATTGGTGGGATGTGCTTGTTGCGGACCAGAGAGAGAGAGTTTTTGCATCCATGCCAGCGTTTCTGCTCAGCACTCTCCCCCTGAGGCTTTGTCATAGCTGAAGCACTTCAGTGATACACCGGTAGCCACCAGCTGCTCTGGTTGGGAGTCCAGTATATTTTTTTCTTTTGCTCACCAGAGCTTAATCTCAGCTCTTCCTTTAACAAAGAATACTCGTGAACTGCATGATGCTTTTTTGGTTAACATTTTGTTCTCATTCTCTGCTGAAATAAGTAAAACTCTGACATGTGTTTGTGTGTGCACGGGTGCTGGTGTGTGCCCAGGTTCATTTGTTTTGACACCTGAAACGGTCAGTGCTCACCAGGGTATGAAATCTGTGTGTGTGTGTGTGTACCATTGACAGTGCTCTTTAAAGAAATAATCTGCTCTGGACCAGTTGAATACATCCGTCTTCTGTAGAGATGGTACTTTTTTTTCTTCTCTCAGTGTGCTCTTTGGCCTCATCACAGAAATCTGAGAAAGTGGAAACGAAGCAAAGGTGTAGAAAAGACCGGGGCAATGTCAGGAGGGGCTGTGAGCAGTAAAAGGCTGAACAACGGCCGTTCCAAGTGTTTTGCATTTAATTATAACTTGATGTAGAAGTTATAAATATAGACCCTGACAGGAGGTGGCTTCCAGTGGAGTGAGTGTGTGCGTGTACTTGTCTCTTGGGGGTTGGTCATTAAGATTTGAATTAGTATTTTATCCTAAAAATTTTTCTAAGTATGGAAACTTGAATCACGGTGTTTTTTTCTCTTTTATGGTTCTTGTGCCCACTCTGAGCTTTTGTATGCTGGCTTTTCAATACAAATAACTGTGTCCCAGGATGTGCCATCCTTCCATCTCAGCCTCTGAGATTCTTGAATTGTAATTATGCAAGAATGTAAAAACTGTGGAAGGAATACTATGTTGTATATACTTAACCTCCATATTTATAGTAGGGATAAAAATGGACTATTCCACAGATTATTCCTTTTTGCCCAAGACCTAAGAAAGAAATAACCTTAAAAACTCCAGGAATTATTTTATACTATTGACTTTTGAAAATGAGTTCAGTGGCTTGCATTCCTTAGTACTCTCTTATATCTGTTGGTATTCTCTTTCGTAGAAATTGCACTGCCTTGCTCAAAAATAGTTGATGTATGAAGGAATAAACGGATGGGAATGGGAAGTAATCCATGCCTTCTGATCTTTGAAACGGAGGGTCTTAATGTCTATGAGCAAACAAGATCAACTACTAGGGTCAATTACTTTAGTAAGCGTGGTATGACCAGGTGGTCATTCATGTTCCCCACGGCATGTCCTAGATTAATATGTCTTTATTCGAGATCTTTGACTTCCACTCAGTGAAGTTTTGGTTCAACTTTCCTTGCCCTCATTGTGTAAGAACAGTCTCCAGTGACAACCAGCTGCTCTTTGCCTAGATTTGAGTTCAGAGACAAATTACATGCTTAAAATGGATTAGAATGTTTCACCACACATTGGTCTGTAATGAATACCCTGGTAGGAGCAGACGGCTGTAATTAGAATGTGCTTCTATGGCAGAGAATTTGATTAGAGATGAGAAAGATATAAATTCTTCATGGGAAAAAATTGTCTGATAAGATTAAAAATTACCTGTATTTCATGGATATTCTCTCTGCTTCTTATCCTACACAGTAGCTAATGCTAAATTCTGTGCTACCAAGGTACATTAATAAACATGTAAAATTAAATTGGTTAGCAGAAAATAAATTTAAAATATTATAAAATCTTAGATCCAAAAATACAAGCTATGCTTAAAGATAGTGTTGAGGAGCAGTCATTTCTTCTGTATCTAACCCTTGTATGGCACGCACATGCACGCATATCACAGCACATCCTTGTTGGACTTCTTTTTAAAATCATATGGATGGTAACAACACGTAATAATAGCGGAGATGAGTGGAGCACTTGGTGATGGGAAGTTATTTAACTATATTGCAACGTATAAGAGGAAAAAAGAAACAGACATACAAATGATAAAGAAGTGTTTTAAAGATGTACATACTTCCTACCCTAGTTCCCATAGGTCTCTGATCCTCCCACCCCTCAATTTTAGGTCTCCTGTCACCCCAACTCCAGCTTGTGTGTGTACTGAAGAACTCAAGAGTTGGGGAAATTCCCTAGAGTTTCCATATCAGAGCTTCCCCTGCAATTGGAGAGATTATTGGTGGAACCACTGTCTCTATTACTTAAATATATACTCAAGGCATTTAAAACAGATCAGGAAATCTTTTAAGAACCCTGGTACTTCAATAATTTGGAGGAAGAAAAAAAAAAGCCACTAAAATGAAAACTTACTTCTTCCCTGTGGAATTTAAGAATTCTGCTTTCCATCAAGAATGATAGAGAGTTTGACACTATTTGGAGGCCTCTAAAATGATGTATCCTGTAAACATCAACCATGTGATTAGAGACTAGAGATGTTATAATGCATTAAAGGAAACATATCCATTGACCCCTTGTTCCAAATGTTATAGAATCCTGACTTTTAGTTGCCAACCCAGTGGCGGGGTGGAATAGGGGTGGATGGAGCGAGAGAGGTGCACCAGGAATATTACCTGCTGTGCCAGTGTCAACCCCCGATCACCTGCTGCCTGGAGGACAGCAACTTTCTTCCGTTGATTTTTGCTTTCCTATTGCCCTTCAGAAAATTAGCTCCAGGGCAGTGGTTCTCAACAGAAGGGTTTTGCCCTGCAGGGACATTTGGCAAAGTCTGGAGACGGTGTGTGTGCATGCGGATGCGCACTCGCTACTGGCATCTAGTGGTTGAGGCCAGAGGTGCTGCTCAATGACCTGCAATGTACAGGACAGCCTCCCAATGAGAAATAATGATCTGACCCATAATGTCAGTTGTACCAACAGTTGAGGAATGGGGGGAAGCAAAACAAACAAACAACAAATTCAGTAAAATGTTTTTAAAAGGACATTGTTTCTGGTGTAGGGACATTTACAACCCAGCAGGATCATAAAAGGAGCACATAAGAAATAATATGAGACACCCAGGAGCGCCGTGCATGTTGTTTTTGGAGGTTTGTACAGAGGGCTCACCCTTTGTGTGTTGGCTTAGGTGGTGAAAGAGGCAAAAATGAGGGATGCACAAGGTTTTCTCAGGCAGGGGAAAGAGCATAAATGTGTGCTTTAAACTAAGGTGTATTTTTAAGACATCATGTTGGATCAGTAGAGACCTATTTTCTTTTTCACTTGATCTATCTATTTAATAAAATGAAACCTCCAGAATAGACTGTTTTGCAGTGTTAAATATCTACTGTGAAAAATAAGTATTTGTTGGGATTAAAATTCTCTTTATTATTATAGGGTTGTACTTTAATGAGTGATTATTGGTACTTTTCTTAAGTCCTTGTAAATGTTTATGATTAGATATGGAACTTCAGCAAAAATACTTAGGGGAGATAAGTGTTTTTGCTGACAAGTAAACTCCTATCAGAGCTCAAGCTCAGACACTTTCAGGATGGACCAGAATCAAACAGGTCAGAGTCAGGAAACCAGGCAGATCTAGTGATCAGGAGACTGGCAAATGTTGCAATATGGCAGTAAGACTTGGGGCTGGTTGTCTAGGAAACCACTACAAAGAGATATGTTCCAAACATTAGATCTGAAAAGTGGTCATTCATCTATGAAGTAGATGCAGATGTGTTTCAAAGATACAAACCAAGTCTTAGCTCCAGAGTAGCCATCTAACCAGTATTTGAAGGCGAGTACTTGGAGGTTCAGGGGCAGGAAGTCAGTAAGGGTATGCAGGGGGCCTTAGGGTTGAAAACCTGTCATTCAATGTAGAAGTCAAAAAACAGAACCTCTGCTGAGTAGGGATGAAGGAGGTATGTGTGCAGGACACAAAGGGCCAGATTAGCAGGCCAGTGTTCAAGTGTCGAGAGCAAGGCAGGAAGGAGCACAGCGTTCAAGAAACAAGAGAGCAAACAAAAAAGAGATGATAGATGACCGTCCTAGAGCCAGTGCTGTGGCAGGGAAGTCTTCTGAGGCCTCATCTCTGCCTCCTGGATTCACACCCTGATGTGACCTTCTTCTCTCAGGTGTGGGTGGGGACCTGTCACTTGTTTCTAACCAATAGAATACAGCCAAGGTGGTGGGACATCACTCCATCATTATGCTACCTAAGACTGCCTTCTTTCTCACTGGCTCTGATAGGGTAAGCCCCCCTGCGAGGAGGCCCTAGAACCAGCAAGGACCTGAGGCCCTCAGTCTGACAACCTGTAAGAAACTGAATCCTTCCCAAACCCAAGCAAACCCAGAAGTGGATCTTTCTCTGGCAAAGCCTCAGATGAGACCCCCCTCCCTGGTCGACACTGTCACTGCAGCGAAAGAGAGGCTGCAGCAGAGAACATAGCTAAGTGGCGTGCAGATTCCTGACCGAGAGACCATGGGATGGTAGTTGGGTGTTACTTTAAGCTACGATGTCATGCTATTTTATTATACAGCAATAGACAAGACAACTAAGATAGGCATTGAGTTGGTGATGAGGCTAAGTGATTATTGGGTTGGATGTCCTTCAAGGCAGAGGATGGTGAGAGCAGACAAATGGGAACACAAAGCCAAGTACATCTCCAGATGATCGGTCACTGTCAGCAGTTGCAAGGACAGGATGTAACAATTCTCCACACTTGCTGCTTTCTTCTTTCTTGCTGGGAGGGCGACATTTGGTTGTACCTACTTTCTGATAGGCTATAAACTAATGAATGGGTAACACGCAAAGATATAGCTCTCTTGTAAACAAATGTCAGGTCCAGGGCCACGGCTGTTACTTAGAAATGGAGTTTGGTGTTACATCCAATTGTGTGGAATCCAATTTTAATAGCTGGAAGAAAAATAGCACTTCAGAGTAATGTTCAAAAACATGTTGAAAAACACGTTTAGTGCTCTTAGTGAATTTAAAAGTAAGTTTTTTTGTACTGTGTCTGTAAGTCCTCATATTCTTGATTCTGGTTTCCTTTTTCCTCCTTGAATTTTTAATGGAATTAATGATTTTTCAGTAGACACTTAGGACAATGTGTAAAGTCTTGAGCCCCAAGATGTTATATGCTAAAGCTTAGGAGGAGAAAAAAAGTAAAATGCTTTGTCTTTGTCTATAAGACAATATCATATTTCAGGAAATTAACAGAAATGAATTTATTAGATGCACACATGAGGGATGAAATCTAAGTTACATTTCTTGTTCTACTACTGATTCATTTTATACCCTTGGTAAGCCACTCTATCTTTTTTTTTGGTGGGGGGAGGTGCTGCTTTCCACAGTGCTTCCAGAAAAAAAAATGCTATATAAATTAAAAAAGTCTTTAAAAAAACTTTCAGGGTCTTTTTACGTGTTTGAATACTTATTTGATAAAATAAATCATAAGACTCAATATGAGATCAACAAAACTATATATATTACATTAGTTTCCCATAATAGAACTTTGGTTATATTTTTCTATTTAAAAATATTTTTATAGGCTTCTAAGATTAAAAGCTAGTTTCTTTTTTTAAAAGATCTTATTTACTTTTTAGAGAGAAGGGGAAGGGAAGGAGAAAGAGAGGGAGAGAAACATCGGTGTGCAAGAGAAACATCAATTGGGCACCTGGCCCTCAGCCTAGGCATGTGCTCTGATCAGGAATCGAACAGGTCACCTTTTGGTTTATAGGCTGATGCTCAACCCATTGAGCCATAGCAGTCAGGGCTAATTTCCTTTGTTTAAAACTTTGTAAAAGGAGTGGAGCATCTCTTGCAAAACAGGTGGTTAAAGTCACTCAATGTATAATTTTGAATGCTTGGAAAGGCCTGATTATTCGATTTTTTTCTGTTTTATCTGTTTTTACAAAGATTTTCCCAATTTAAAAATAAGTATTCTAATAATATATTTCAGTGTGCTTGTAGCTTCTTACTGTACTCCAGCCTGCTTCTGTTTGTATCTGACAGGCACATCTTGCAGTACTGGTATGTTTTTATATGGTTAGAGAAGAGGAAAAAGAAAATGGAACTAGAAAACCTAAACTGAAAATTGCCACTAAATCAAATCAGAATTCATTTTTCACATTAGATGAAAGGCCTTTCCTTCTGAACAAACCAAATCTGATAAGAAGCCTGTAGTGACAAATAGCTTCTTTTTAAGGTATAGTTCCATTGGTATTCAATGTTTTGAAAAGTTGGTTACAAACGGCTTTAAATAAATGCTCCTGTGACTTAGGATCTGGTCATAGTATCAGTGGAAGTTTGCAGAGAAAAATTCTCTCAGACCGACAAGTACAGAAGCATAATTTTGAGATTGTGTTTTCCTTAGGAATCAAGTTTATGTGTGCATCTATAAATTTTGGGCAGAAGAAAAGAAGAAGAAGAAATAGCTATATAGATTGTTATTAACAAAAACCCACAAAAATTCCCTTGATTTTTATTGTGAAAGAATCTTATCTTAAAATGACAGCATTATTTGGGGAAATCATTTTAAATAGAGGATAAAGTTATACATATTTTATGCAGTCGCGTACATATACATAAAAATGTGTAACATAAATTAAAAATAATTATATATAATGTATGTTAACCTAAAAATAAAAAGGCCTTTCGAAGTGAGAGGTAAACAGGCATTTACTTGAGACCAATAAAAGAAGTTGTTTGGGATTCATTAATTAAGGCAGAAATCCAAATAATGTTCTGATTTGGAGACAAAAAGGCACTAGGTACATATGAAGAAGGCATTTCTTTTGGTGCAGATAGTGAAACAGCAATGATAATTCTAAACAATGTTTTTAATTTGCAGTACAATAGTTATTAGTGCGGTAGTCATAACTGCTTTCTTTCACAAAAAGTTCTTTTGCAAGGAACAGGATTGCTTAGGCCCAGGCCAAAGGCTACTCTGTCCTGTTTGTGATGTTTCGAACTTCGAGGAGTGAGACATCCCAGGCGTCCACTTTCTCTATGTGCACGCGTGGGAGTGCGGGTTACAGCTTTGATCGATACGGGAGTAACATTTTTAATTAATCAGTAAAACCATGATTTTGTAATGTTGAGCGGAAAAAAGGTTTGTTTTATTTAAATGGGGCGAAAAATATTGTGAGCAGTTAAAGAAGGGGTTGTAGCTGAAGAACTGATTACATAGGTCGGCAAAATCAGAAGACAGCAAATAGGCTTCTAAATATTTTGACTACAAAAAGGTTCTACCTAGTTTTTTACTTACTTTTAGGTGTTTGATCTGGTAATTAATATGAGAAGATGGTAACTTTACAAAAGTTTGGGTAAACACTGTCAAAGGTGCTTAAGAGTCACATCATTTTCACGAAGTGGTAATTTTGTTATTTCCTTTCCAATTATTTGCCTGTCTCATTGCTTTGGATACTTTAGTCAGTGTTGAATAGCAACATAAAATAGTCACTTTCAATGACAGATAAAATATCAACCAAGGCAATGGCATTAGGCCAGGAGAGCCTAAATAAATAATGTGAGCTCCCCAAAGTAAAGCCTAATAAGCTGCTTTTTAGAGGTATTTGGTTGCCTTATAAATAAATCAAATTAAGAATTCCTTTTTCCATAAGCTATCTCCAGAAATATAGGCCATGAGCAAATAGCTTAGCCCCTCCAAATTGTCTTTAGTTATTGCCAACGAGTTTATTAACTGATAAAAAGAATAGTTAAAAGTAGGAAGGTTCAAACCCAAGTTCTACGACTAAACAGCTATCTACGACTTTGAAAAAGTCATTTAAATCTCAGGTTCCTCCTATGTAAACTGATGATAATAATGTCATAATGTTATTTCGAGAATTAGATAAGGTAATCTTAGCAAAACATTTATCAGAATATTCAATAAATGTCAGAAAATAATTCTGGCATTATATTTCTAAATAATATCTCAGCTATAGAGCTGATGGTGTTGAAGGGTGGTTTTAAGTTAGCAGTTTACTTCTTGTCATTAAAAATATAAAAATAAAGACTTCTTAAACCATTTTATAAGGATTTTGAACTAAAATAGGATTTAAAAATTGTCTGTTGAGCTTCATTCTGGCAATGACTGAGATTAAAGAAGCAGTCTACCCACCCTAAATCTATTCTGAATATAGTTTTCCTTTCCTCTAGTCAACCAATAGGAAGCCATAAATGCACTGTTTACAGTTTTTTCTCCTAGAAATATAATAATATAAAATATTAGTATTTCCTCATTTACAATGCAAGTTTTAGGGAAAAAAATGGAACCATTACGTAGTATGCTACAAGTAAATGTCTGTGGTTTGGAAGTAACTTCATGCATTTTAGCGTTATATGGATTTATGGAGCTCATTGAGAGTTTCCAGACAAGCTGAAGAGCTTAGTTCACCTGACCTAACGCCAACCTGTCAGTTCTGGGGGCAGGATTTGATTACACGGAGGTAGGGTTTGCTGCTGAGTCAATGAGCTGGCAGAGGTGTATTGAGTCCCGACTGCAGAACTTGGGGTTGGGCTCCACTATCGCACAATCTGTGGACCTGTGTCTCTGGCAAGGGTGAGGCCTGGGGAATGACATGTGCTTGGATAGGGAGTATGTCAGATGGAGGAGACAGGGTTTCCTCCTGAATGGACCTTTCAAATGAGATCAATTGAATGGTTAGCTTGGGAATATAATACATCGAGTAAATCAATACACAGCACATTCATTGTACATCTGTTATTATGTGCATTGATATGTGCATGTCTCCTCTTCTAAATGTGAGCTTTTAAGGGCTGGATCTTTATCATCGCTGCATCCTGAGTACCAAACACAGTGCCTGACACAGAAGGACGCTCAAGCATGTTTTAGGTCAGTGGCTTTCAACCAGAGGCAATTTTGCACTGGGGAAACCTTTGACAATTTCTGGAGACGTTAATTGCTTGTCACACAACTACTAGGCAGATAGAGGCCAGCGATGCTGCTAACCATCCTGTAATGCACAGGAGAGCCTGCACAACAAAGAATTACCTGGCCCAAAATGTCAATAGTGCTGAGGTTGAGAAACCCTGTTTTAGATGAATGAATAAACTCATTATTGGTAAATGAGCCCTTTCATATGTGATACCCTGGAATTTACATCACACATGTTTGCTGTTGAAATTTAATTCTAGGAATCAGCTAGAAAATATTTGGTTTTTATGCTCCTATGTTTTTGAACAGAAGTGTAATATTATGCTTCGGATTTATTTGGATACTTTTGTTATAGAGTGTCAAGTACAATCAAACTGTTATATATTTGAACTTTGATTTCACTTGCATTGAATCCTGAATCCCAATGTTGAATTGAGTATATAGTATTTGTTTTGAAATGATAATTTAAAACAAAAATTACCCAGAACTTGTTTTTCAGAGCTTAAGTAGAATCTGTAGCATAGTAATTTCTCTATTGATTAAAATAAAATACGATGTAAAAGTGAAAAAAAAAACAGCTCATGAAAACCCATGATGGAATCTTCTGGCATTAGACATCATTCATACATAATGGGCTATAGGAAATGATAATAGCTGTCATTTAAGCTTCAGAAATAAGAGCACCCTTGAACTTAATTTTTATCTTTTCTATTTTCATCTACCATATAAATCTGACAAGTTGATTGATGCCAGTGATGGCTAAATTAGAAAGAAGGTACTAGAATACATGTGACTGGAGAACTGAAGAGTAACATTCTTCCTACCTGGAAAATGTGCTCAGCAAGGTTTTAGCATCAGCTGTCTTCTCTACTATCACCCAAAAGAGTTGGAAACAATGAAGTGCTCAAGATAAAAATGATGGTGTTTTACCCTGGCTGGTGTGGCTCAGTGGCAGAGCGCTGGCCTACGAATCAGAGGGTGGCTGGTTTGATTCCCAGTCTAGGGCACATGCCTGGGTTGTGGGCCACATCCCCAGTAGGGAGCACACGAGAGGCAACTACATATTGATGTTTCTCTCCTCTTTCTTCCTCCTTTCCCCTCTCTCTAAAAATAAATAAATAAAATCTTTTAAAAACTGGTGGCATTTCATTATTTTTGGCCAGTAATGAAAGTGTGCAGTGGATGTTGTCATGGAGCATACAGATTAGGTGCCAGAGTCATCCAGACACGTTTGACGTCCAGATTAAGGACCACAAAGGATGAACTCCCCACATGTTGGGCAGAACTCTGTGCACCAGGACGCAGAGCCAGGGAGGACTCCAAGTCTGAAGAGGAAAGCAGTCGTCTCAGAGCCCACTGCATCTTGGGACTGGAGTCACCAAGGAAGACACAATACAGTTGGGCAACAGCTGGAACAGCACCTTCACCCACACAGAGAAAAGACAGAACAAAATCATCTCCAGTCATGGGCACAGCTCCTTTGTAGCTAGTTGGAGCTGCTGGCAGCTGACACAAGGCAACTGGCCTGTGTGTGCCACCCTCTTCTACTGCAGAAGGACTCTGACCTTGTCTCTGTGGAATTACAAAGCTGGGGGTGGCCCTGAGGGCCTCAGGCACAGAACAAAGGAACACTCCTAGAGCATGATGCTGGGAAAGACGTGCCCAACAAGGTGGTCAGCCTGGCACAAGATTGTGTCTCCATATCCCCGTAAGGAAATGTACCAAACCTAAGACCCAATATCATGTGGCCAAGTGAGGGTCAAAAGCCCATGTGTGGGACTGCCTTTCCCAACACCATGTAAACACATGAAGACCCCCCCAGAAAATCAGAAACTCCTCTCAAATAAATGATGCAATTCTTGGGACAAACTATATGCTACTTTGGCAATCTTTACAATATATCATATTGAATTTACTTTGAATGTTTACAAAGTTGGTGTCCTATCCTAAGCTATGAATGCAGGAAAATTTGGAAACTGATGGGAAACTTGACTTAATTTTTAAGCATGGATGGTATAGACTGCTAACATATATGCACACACTCATTACCTGTAGAGCAAAGAAGGCACCTCCTATGACTTCTAAAATAATTATTCCTCATCTTCAGTAGCAAGCTGGCCACGGTCCCTGATGTCCACTTCCCGCAGGGGTCCTTGATTGCAAAATATGATTGGATGTATTGTAGGGCTTAAAGCCATGCAGAATTATCCTTTGAAAGTCTTAAAATGTAGGAAAGAAGTTCGGAAAATAGTATCACATTTTCTATATTATGTATGTTGCACTTTAAAAAAAGCACTTGACATCATATCTGGCATGATTATAATGCTGTGAAAATCTGGAATCTCTAGAAGTTTATTAAATTCACTAAATCTCAACTCTTAAAGTTAAGAAGCAGATGTACCTGTTCATTGTCCCCACCCCCACCCCGATCATTCAGATTGAGATAGAAGAAACTTGGAAACAAATTTTAGAAGGTACTTCAGTTCCTCTGAGTAGCTCTTTCAGCTCTGTAATTTATAGAAATAAATTAAATCCCTGAAGCATTTACCCATTAACTACCTTAGACCCATGATTTGATCTCAGAGCAACATAAGCTAACATGATGCATTAAAGCCTAATGAGGAAAGTGAAACCTCTTCTATACACATTATGTAACCAAAATGAGACAAATGTATCCTCGTCTATGTCAAGGAAATGTGTGTGAAGACACAATTTAAAAAGAGATCATCCTTCAAAATTATTAGCTAAAACTTATTGCTTTTTACCATCAATCTAGCATGGTAACAAGTATATTAGATTCCAGATAAAGTTGAGATGTACAAATAGATTTATAGATTGTCATGTCCAACAATTTCATTTTCGTACTGAAGAGGAAGGACCTATGCAAATATTGAGTAGCTTCATTAGGGTCACCAACAACACAGTCCTAGAAAACACGTGACTTGTGCTGATGCTACACGGTCTCCACACTGGTCTAGTCCCCAAATCTACAGTCTTCCTACACAGCATATTGCCTCTGAGTTTTTAAGAAAAGATGTGCACCTCTCCCAGCCAGGAGCTGTCACTCAAACTACAAACCACTGGAATAAAAAGAAATAGAAGATGCCTGCATGGCATTTCATTAAACCTATTCACTTGCTCATAATTTTTCCCCACATTTGCTTTGGATATAAAACCAAAACAATGTGCGGGATCTGCGACTTTGCAGAATAACCCCTTCCCCGTGAAGCTCACAGTTATTTCTGAAGTACCACAGTGGAATCTAAAGAAAATACCAGACCGAAGAATTGGCTTTTCTAAAGGTGGGTATCCGAAATGTGAGTTTGGAATTACCCCGTGAAGTTTATAATTGTTTACATATGAGAAGAGAGCTGATCACGCCCAAGAGCAGACAAGACAGAAATAGTGATCACATGTAAGTGGCACTGTTTTCGTAGGTTCCTCAGTGGCCTGAGCACCTTGATCAAAAACAATGCTAAACTGAGTGATGATATTTCAACATAATCAACTGTACATGTGTGATAATACATCAAGCTTTCATAAAAGGTATTTTAAAAAGGCACAGTTTTGCTATTACATTTTCTTTTTAAGAAAGATTTTTATTTACTTATTTATTTTTACACAGAGGGGAAGGGTGGCAGAAAGAGAGGGAGAGAAACATCAATGTGTGGTTGCCCCTCAAGTGCCCCCTATTGGGGACCTGGCCTACAACCCAGGCATGTGCCCTGACTGGGAATCAAACCGGCGACCCTTTGGTTCACAGGCCCGTGCTCAATCCACTGAGCCACACCAGCCAGGTATAATTTCATCCAAATAACATATAAAAGCTAGATCAATATATATTGTTAACATGATTGTAGTAATCCTATTTTTTTAGACCTAAAATGAAGACTATGCTAATTACACAAAATACGTTAGTTAAATTGGAGAGTTTTTTTTCTTCTTCCACATATCACTATAAAGATATTTTACAATAACTGCTTTCCTGAGGCCTTTTTTTATGTATCAATTTATTTTGGATAAATGCAATGGATATTATCATTTGATCACAATTCTACCGCAGATGTGTTATCCCCCATGAACATTTCAAGAGACGTAACTAGGAATTGTGACTACATTGCTGCAATCACTATGAAACTGCCTTTAATGTATCTATAAAGAAGTGCATCTGTTGGTTGGGGGAATTGGAGTCAAAACTGAGTTGGACTATGCACTTCCTCACTTCTATATAAGGAGGTTCTTAATGGGGTTGGAGAAAGTAACCAAAAGGCCTTAGCCATTGCCCAGTAAGTGGTAGCTGTTATTATGAACTCGATACATCATTTAAATCTTATCGAGCAAATCAGATACTCTTTTTGGTGGAAATTAGGCTCCTCCAAAGGATTGTAGGGAAAGCATTCCAAGGACCCGCATGTGGGAGATTGTGGTGTGGCAAAATGGGTTATTTGTGATGCAAAATCAAAAGAGTGCCCTGTGTCCCGCCTCCATGCGTCCCACCATGGAAAATCAGGGCCAGAAATAGAGTCAGTGTCCATAGATCCTGGGCCATATTAAAGCTCAGCTCAGTCCAGCATCCGGCTAGTTTAGTGTGTGTTCCCAGCTGCAATCTGTTGCTGTGCTGAGTTATTCAGGCTCCCGCCTGGATCCTGCATGTGGAGTCCAAGAGGCCATTGGCCACACAGCTGCTAAGGCCACATGGCTATGTGAATGCATGGGGTGAGTGCGGGGTCACAAATGAGAGAAAAAGAGACACAGAGAGAGAGAGAAAGAGAGAGAGAGAGAGAGAGAGAGAGAGATTCTTTGTTCCCCTGGGATTAGCCAGGGTTTGGAAGAGACCATGTGCTTTTCAAAAGAACCAATCAACTTCCCAAGCTTTCATGGGCTTTTGACAGGTTTACACCCCCTAGTTAGACTGACAGACCTCCATGGTCCAGCACCACCCTCTGTGCCTCGCAACAATCTGGCACCAGAATAGGGAAGGGGAAGGAAGGAGTGCTAACCCCCTTGGGGGAGCAGCGCTATGATCCCCTGGGGCGTGAAGCCATAGCTTCCTGGTGAAGCAACAGGCTCATGCTCCCCCATTTATTAAGCTCAATGTCTAATTCCCTTTGCTTCCCTTTCCCTTATCAATAATTAGCTAAACACTTCTGATAACAATACTTCATTAGGACTAAGGAGGTGATGTTTCAGATTAATTCCATGTTTCATCCATTCTCATTGTGTTTAATTGAGGCTTCATAGTATATTTTATAGGTAGACATTTTTGGCTTCCATGACACAAACAAAAATATGAAGGAAGGTCCCTCTTTCCCTTCCATTTCTCACTACAAATCTCTATAACTTTATTATCCATCAACTTAACATAATCCTGTTGAATATAATTATAATTGAATAAGTATCATTATTTGTGTAATTATCCATATTCTTACCTGTGTTTAAAATAGAAATGCCTTTTGTTACCTCAAACACTACTTATTTTAAGTGTATAGTCTATAGCTAAAATTTAGTTCATGTTAAACCTGTGCGATCCTCACAATATTTTGTCAACAAACAGATGTTTCTCCCTGTATGTTCAGGAGGTTTTGCTAATTGTTTCTGGGAGATACAAAATAAATGCATTCATCTTATTCATCTTATTCTTATAATCTACCAGAAAGATGGACATGTAAATAAATACCTTGAATACAAAGCCTGACTTAGAAAAAAGGCATAAAATTAAGTGTGCATATATGGTATGAAAACTTAAATGTACGGATATGTTGATTCTTGGAGTTCTGTTGAACTGAAGATGAAATACTTGCTGTGAGAGGGGTTATTCTATGGCAACATATTCATCATGCATGGCTCTGTGGGAGACCTTAGTTGGTTGGCAAAGGAACAGGATAATTTTGAGTACATCACGGTATATACTCCTGAAAGGGAGCAGATTAGGCTACACTGAAATATGTCTCTTTGGCATAAGGATCATTTCGAACTAAAGGCAAAAAAACCCCAAAGATTCAGAAAAAGCTCCTTACCTCCCTCTCAACTGCCTGAATTTACATTGGAAATAGGCCTGTGCCCAGAGGAGAGCTGTTTCCAGAGATACTTTTTTACCTAAGAAATTTATCTGCATAACAAGGCAACCTTTGTTTTCCAAGCACCCACTCTAGCCTTCCCTTTCCTGTCCCCAGACCCAGACCCCTGTAGCTCCAGGTGTTACATAAGCTTCAGTTACCCGGCTGCCTTTGGGTGCCATTGGTAAATAAAATTATATAGGATTCACATGTACAGTGCACTGTGGGTTTACCACCAGAAGTCAAACCTTTTTCTGTCCCTATATTTTTTCATTAACGCTTTCATTGCCCTTACTCCTTCCAACCTTCTTCCCTTGAGACCATTTCCTAAACAGCAGCCAGAACAACACTGGTTATACAGAACAAACATGTGTATCACACCTCACCTCTGCTTTAAACTCTGCAAAAGCTCTGCATCTCTTTCTTCTCACCGCAGATATCAGGGCCCGTGATTTCCGGCCATGTTCACTCTCCGGCCTCACATGCTCTGAGTCTCCCCCAGCTCCCTCCAGCCCAGCCACACCGGTCTTCTTGTTCATATGACAGGCCAGGAACGCCCCCTCCTGGACTCTGGACACAGCGCCATCTGGTTTTTGTGACTGGAGTGCTCTTCCCTCAGGTACATACAAGGCCCCTTATTTCCTCTGATGTTTACTCAAATGTCACTTCTTCAGTGAATCCTTTCTTACTCCCTCAATCTCAAAATTTAGCTTACCCCTCCTACCATGACGCTTTGATCTCTTCTCCCTGTAGTATTTTTCTCTGTGCTATGGATCACTATCTTACTTTCTTTTTCTTCTCTGATTTTATTTTTTTATTTTCTTTTTTACAAATATATTTTATTGATTATGCTATTACAGTTGTTCTATTCCCCTCACCCCTCTTTATTCCCATCCACCCTGCACCTCCCCTCCCACCTACATTCTTCCCTCTTAGTTCATGTCCATGGGTCATATGTGTAAGTTCTTTGGCTTCTACATTTCCTATACTATTCTTAACCTCCCCCTGTCTATCTTCTACCTACCATTTATGCTTCCTATTCCCTGTACCTTTTCCACTTCTCTCCCCACCTACTCCCCTGATGATAATCCTCCATGTGATCTCCATTTCTGTGATTCTGTTCCTGTTCTAATTGTTTGCTTAGTTTGTTTTTGTTTTTGTTTTAGGTTCAGTTGTTGATAGTTGTGAGTTTGTTGTCATTTTACTGTTCGTAGTTTTTTATCTTCTTTTTCTTAAATAAGTCCCTTTAACATTTCATATAATAAAGACTTGGTGATGATGAACTCCTTTAACTTGCCCTTAGCTAGGAAGCACTTTATTTGCCCTTCTATTCTAAATGATAGCTTTGCTGGATAGAGTAATCTTGGATGTAGGTCCTTGCCTTTCATGACTTTAAATACTTCTTTTCAAGGTTTCTTTTGAGAAATCAGCTAACAGTCTTATGGAAACCTTTGTAGGTAACTGTCTCCTTTCTCTTATTGCTTTTAAGATTCTCTCCTTCTCTTTGATCTTGGGTAACTTAAAGATGATGTGCCTTGTGTATGCTTCCTTAGGTCCAACTTCTTTGGGACTATCAGAGCTTTTTGGATTTCTTGGAAGTAAGTCTATTTCCTTTGCCATATTGGGAAAGTTGTCCATTATTTTTTCAAGTAAGTATCCAAGTTCTTGCTCTTCCTTTTTTCCTTCTGGCATCCCTATGATTCAGATGTTGGAATGTAAAGTTGTCCCAGAGGTTCCTAAACCTCTCCTCATTTTTTTGAATTCTTGTTTCTTCATTCTGTTCTGGTTGAATGTTTATTTCTTCCTTCTGGCCCATACCATTGATTTGAATCCTGGTTTCCTTCCTGAAACTGTTGGTTCCCTGTGTATTTTTCTTTATTTCACTTTTCATAGCTTTCACTCTTTCCTCTATTTTATGACCATACTCAACCATTTCTTGAGCCTCCTGATTTTGAACTGTGCATCTGATAGGTTGGCTATCTCTTCATCGCTTAGTTGTATTTTTTTTTCTGGAGCTTTGATCTGTTCTTTCATTTGGGCCCTTTTTTTTTTTTAAGTAGTAAACGGCAAACAGTAGAGCCTTAGGTGTTCACCAGGGCGGGGCAACTCACGTAGCTGCGTTGTGGCACTGTATGTGGGGCAGGGGTCTGAGAGGGAACAATGCCACTTGTTCAGCTTTCTGCCGGCTTTCAGTCACTTCCGCCACTACCCACAAGCAAATTGGGCCCTTCAGGTGCTGATTCCCGGGTGGGTGGGTTTGTGCATGTTCTAGGACCCTGTGAGTCTCTCCAACGAGCTCTCCTGTGAGGCTGGAAGTTTCTCCTGCTGCCCCAACTCCCACAGGTGTTTTCAATCAGAGGTTTGAGGTTTTATTTCCTGGCGCTGGAAACCTGGGTTGCGTGGTCTGTTTGGCTCCCCAGTTGTTCCTCCCAGGTTAGCTGCATGCGAATGTGGGACTGCTTGGTCCACAGTCCGCCACCTCACCCACTCTGCCAGCTACCACCTTGCTGTGAGTCCTCTCTGCCCAGTTTCCCATCTCCGCCCCTCTGACCGGTCTGGGTGAGTGTTTCTCCTTTAACTCCTTGGTTGTCGGATTTCCATACAGTTCAATTTTCTGGCAGTTCTGGTTGTTTTTTATTTTTAAGTTTGTTGTTGTCCTCCTTTTGGTTGTTCGAGGAGACACAGTGTGTCTACCTATGCCTCCATCTTAGCTGGAAGTCCTACTTCCTTTTTATTTTGCATATTATTATTCTCTCTTCTTACCTCCCCAGGAAAATACAAAGAAGCAGAGGGTTTTTCATCCATTTTTGTTTATTTTGGTATCTCCAATGCCAAGTAAAGTGCTTAACACATAACAGGTACTTGATAGTCACTGAGTATATGAGTAGATCATAGTACACAAGTGTATTAGTTTCCTTTCAGTGTTGTCGCGAATTACCACAAGTTTAGTGGCTTCACACTGCTGCACAGATTTCTTCTTTTATAATCATGGAGGCCAGATTCTGAAATCAGTTCCCTGGAACTCTTGCCAGGTTTTGAAGGGAGAATCTATTTACTTGCCATTTCAGCGTCTCGTGGCTGCCTGTATTCTTTGGCTTGTGGTCCCTATCTCTAGCTCCACACAGAATACGCCACCCCAATATCTGCCTCCACCACATAACCCTTTCTACTCCCTGACTCCTCCTGCCCCCCCACTTACAATGACCCTTGTGATTACATTGGGTCCCTGCGGGGAAGACAAGCTACTCTTCCCAGCTCAAGGTCATGAGCTACATCACATTAGCCAAATCTCTTTTACCATATTCTGTAACATTTGCAGGTTTTAGAGATTAAGATGTGGACATATATGTTTGGGGGTCATTACTCAGCCTGTTAGAGCAACAAAGCTCCCTTATACTTCAGGTATGCTAGTTTTTTTTTGGGGGGGGGTTGTTTGTTTGTTTGTTTTTTTAAATTTTCACTAAGCATTAATTTTGTTGAATACTTCTTCATCTATGGAGGTAATTTTAAAAAAGATTTTATTTATTTATTTATTTATCTATTTATTTACTTAGAGAGGGAGGGAGGGAGAAAGAGAGGGAGAGAGAAACATCAATGTGTGAGAGTTATATCGATTGATTGCCTCTTGTGCGACCCCAAGTGGGGATCTGTCCTATAACCCAGGCAAGTGCCCTGACTGGGAATTGAACCAGTGACCCTGTGGTTTGCAGGTCAACACACAACCCATTGAGCCACGCCAGCCAGGGCAAGGTAATTTATATGTCTGTTCTTCTATAATTTCCTTAGAACTTTTTTATTGTGATAAAAAAGTCATAACATAAAACTCATGATTTTAACCACTTCTATGGTTACAGTTCAGCAGTGTTAAGTACATTCACATTGTTGTGCAGCCAATCTCCAGAATATTTTCATCCTGACAAACTGAAATCTATACCCATTAAACAACACCTTCCATTTTACCTTTGCTTAGCCCCTGGCAACCACCTGTGTAATTTCTGAAATTGGTGTATGATATGAAGTGGTTTTTCTCTTGAACCGCCTTTTTATTTTTAGGGAGGATATGCTCCTTGAGTATCATGTATTATTGTTTTTCTAATGCACTACTGAATTCAATTTTCAAAACTTTCATTTAGAAGTTTTTTATTTGTTTTGGTAAAATTTTCTTTTACTGTTCTTTTTAATTTTTTAAAAATTCTTTCAGCTTGATTGAGGTAGAATTTGACAAATAAAATTATAACATATTTAAAGTATACAGTGTGATGATCTGATACACACACACACACACACACACACACACACATTGTGAAAGGGATCCCACAGTCCAGTTCACAGCCTTCACCTCACATTATTTATTTTTTCTCTTTTACTGTTCTTGTTAGAGCTATATTAGCCTTATAAACAGAGGTTAACTTTGCCTCATATTATCAAATAGATAATTTCCCCTCTTCCTCTTTCTCAAAAGGTTTGTATAAAATAGAAATGATTTACAATATATCTTCGTAGGATTAAATGTCTTTATTATGCTATTCAGATTTTCTGTTTGTTTTTGAGTCAAATTAACATCATTTATTTGAAAGTTCTTCCTTAATTTTGAAATATAGTTTTAAAGTGTTCAAATAATCACATTATGAGTTTTTAAACCTTAAGGGGCATCTACTTAAAACAATTCCTAGTATTGTACATTGTCTTATTTTGTTGCTCTCAGTTCTCTCATCACGTATATATCTCCAAACATGCATATCTCCATCCATCTCCCTATCCTGTTTCTTCAGCGTCTCTGTAGAACCTTACTCCTCCTATTCCACAATCTTCTTTGCACAACAGTAAACCCCACCCACTGGAAGCTGCAGATTTTTACTGCTCAGGGAGAGGTATGGCTCTACAAAAGGAAATCAGCTATATGAAAGGGAAAGCAGCGCATGAGCGATTCGAGCCGCCGAGGTCCATGCTTCTCCCCTGACACAGTGCTCCTTTATGCCAAAATCATATGTCAAGTGCACATTAAATGTTGACAATTTTCTACCAGACTTTAATAAGGGAGATAAAACTTCTACTAAAGCTAATGGAAAGATCTGGGAGATTATTTTTTAAAAACAGAATTTCAAAAGAAAGAAGAGTGGAGACGGTGGCGGGGGGTGGGGGACTCTTTATACAAAAGAAAGAAAGAAAAAGCAATGAGCATGATGGAATATGGTTAGAACCGTAGCAATGGAGTGGAAATCATTCTAACAAATACACTGAGTCCAGAAGGAAGGGAGGAATGAGTCTTGAGTCTTAAGAAATAGCTAAAATGAATCAGAAGGTGAGGGAGCCCACGAGAGCAGAAAATGGGGTGAGAGGGCCCAGGAATCAGAGGCTGGGGGCCTGTAGGTGGATCACAACTTGGGGCCAATTATTTGGGAGTACTTAGTAACAAAGCCCAGAGAAGTGAGACAAAAATGAGAAGAGCTGAGCGACATGGGGAGTCGGCTCTGTGTCTGTTGAACTTTCCTGGGAGTGCCAGCCTTCTGTTTCAGCTCCAAGGGTAGTTTCACATTTACACTCAGTGTGCCATCTGTTACTTTCCTGCCTGACTCATTATGAATCCACCTACATGCTGGAGCAACAGAAATCTCTGCATCTTTCTTGCTGGGAACAGAAATTGTGGATGACCAGGAAGTCAGAGCTGCAGGCAATTATTCTCTCCACCCAACCTGTCTGATGGCCAGGGTCTCCCTGGGCAATTGCAACACCCACATCTCCAGCTGCTGGTCATTGGTGGCTGCTGCTGGCTTCTGCCTGGGCTTGTGAACGAGGGCTGCTTTGGAGTGGTTTATAAACAGATGCAGCAGGGAAAGTAGAGGAATGTGACCAACACCCTGCTCTGAGGGTGAGTAGGGACCCATCACAGGCATCCCAATGCCATCTAAAGAGTGTGAATTGGTACTATATATGTGCAAGACACCCTTTCTTGTCTGCATATTATTTAACTGTAGGGAAGAAGACTGGGCTCCACTTTTAAACAGGGAAACTCTTAGGGTCTCTGAACCAGTTTTCCCAAATCAATATAAAAGAAACTGTTTCCGTTTAAATGATAAACTCATGTAGGAGGGGTCAGGGAGGGAGAGAAAGCGCTAAAACATTAATGGTAACAAATCATCAAATTAGAAAGTAAGTAAAGCTTCTTTATGCATCTTTTAATTTTTTAAGTTAAATTTATTGGGATGACATTGGTTGATGAGATCATACAGGTTTCAAATGTACAATTGCATGACACATGATCTGTGCCTTACACTGTGTGCCCACCCCACAAAGTCACATCTGTCACCATGCATTTGACCCCATTTCCCCTTTACTCTCCCCTACCCTCTTCCCTCTGGTAACCACCATACTATTGTCTGTGTCTATGAGTTTTTGTTTGTTTTTGTTTGATAATTTGCTGCTTTCCTTTTTGTATCCCACATATGAGTAAAATCATGGTTCTTGACTTTTTCCCTCTGACTTATTTTGCTTAGCATGATATTCTCAAGACCCATTCCTGTTGCTGTATTTCATCTTTCCTGATGGCTGAGTAGTATTCCTTGTATATATGGACCACATCTTCTTTATCCAGTCCCCCAATGAAGGGCACTTTGGTGGTTTTCACTTGATCACCATAAACAATGCTGTAGTGAACATAGGGGTGCATACATCTTTGTGAACAAATATTTTCAGTTTGGGGGTACATACCCAGAAGAGGGATTGCTGGATCATATGGTAACTCTATTATTTATTTTTCTAAGAACCTCCAGACTGTTTCCCATAGTGGCTGTACCATTTTACATTCCCTCCAGCAGTGCATGAAGGTTCCTTTTTCTCCCTAGCCTCTCTGGCACTTGTTATTTCTTTTCTTGTTGATGATGGCCATTCTAGCAGGTATGAAGCCGTATCTCATAGAGGTTTTGATTTGCATTTCCCTAACAGCTAGTGAACTTGACATCTTTTCATATGTCTGTTGGCCATTTGTATGTCTTCTTCGGAAAGGTGTCTGTTCAAGTCTTCTGCCTGTTTTTTAATCGCATTGTTTGTTTGGTGTTGAGTTGTATGAGTTCTTATATATTTTGGATATTAACTCCTTCTTGGAGCTGTTGTTTGCAAATGTCATCTCCCCTTCGGTTGGTTGCATTTTTGTTTTGTTGGTGGTTTCGATTGCTGTGTTTATGCATCTTTTTAGGTTAAAAGTTTTATTTTTTAATAGGGCTATAAAAAGGACATGCAAATCATAATAAATTAAAGATTTCTAGTCTCATGGTGTTTGTTTTAATTCAAAGGCTGAGTGGCAGAGTCAGAAATGCAAAGACCCTGCAGCAGAGTGAAATGCTTGTGACTCTCTGTTGGCTCCACCTGCCGGGGTGGTGCTCCTGGTCAAAGGCTTCCTCTGTGCTTTCTGTTAAGGTGGCAACAGTGTTCTCTCCGGGAAGGATAGAGGAGGCAGGATGCTTCAAACCTGCAGGCAAAAACACAGGGTCCTCATCCTGAGCAAAGGCTGTTTGAGATCTGACTTAATTACTCAGGGCACACCACCCCACTCTCCTGGAAGACAGCTAGGAAGGGTTCATGCAGATGTCAAGAAGGACAATCCATTACAAAAATTAATGTGGAGCTGATAAATGTCTGCATATACATTGATATCTTCAATATATATTGCATATAGCATATATTTATATGTAATATATATGTGAGCATCTCAAAAGAATACTTTCTTAAACAACCAGCAGAGTTCTGAGAGAAGCACAACTGGAAGATAAACATTTAATCTCTGAGAGGTGACACAAACTCTGGAGCATAGTACAGAGAGATGCCATTGTCACAAAATCATCACAGATTTATTAGATTCTACCATAAACTCTCCTCAGTTCTTTCAATTTTCTGGTTTCAATTTGACATAATTTTCTCTTAAATGGTAGAAGGAAATAGTAGTCTCTGCAGACATCCATATGCCTTAAGAGTCATGGGTATCTTTTGATTAGTTTTGTCTGCAGTTTGGAATCTGGCTCCCACCTACTTAATGTGTCACTATTTTCTCATTCAAGCATTCCATAGTAACGTTGGATGCTGGAAGACTTTGGAATGCCCTAGAAAAGCAGCGCATATTTTTACAGAACATTAGCTCTCATTACTTTTCCTGATGTTTATTTTTTTAGTTTCATGTCAACAGAGCAATAAAAAAGAACCAGCAAACTAAGCAAAAAATTAGATATAATTATATATTATGTAAAATTACATATAAGCTATAATTATATATATGTATGTTTTTGACAGACAGATGACATTGTGAGTCCTGATACTTGCTAGGTTGCCTTCTGTGTGCTATTCTAGAACAAAAAAATAAAGGAAGCATGTCTATACTTTCCAGCAGCATCAGCAGGAGTGTGAAATAATTCTTCCTTTCTGTCTGTTCAACATGTACTCAGTTAGTCTATTATGCTATATAAAGGCTATAAAAAAAAAGCATAGTTCAAGTGTGGTGTCTGTCACATCCAAGACTGGAAAAAGGTACTAGACTGTTTGCTCAAGGATATAATTTTACTCTTTGTCTTAATTAGCAGTTGGAAGGTCGCAAGGCATAAATATGGGGTGACATAGAAAATAAATGCATGTTCACCTGCAGCCAGCAGTGCCCTGAATTAAGTTATTTTCTCTCCCACTGAAACTGACATAGTCACACTAGAAAAAGAATGATCTGATTTAAAAATGTGAGAGAGAATGTATGAACCAGAAATTTAGTCCTTCATGGCAGGATGAAGATCTTTCTAAAATCACCTAAGCATTCTTCCCTCTCTATATCTTCTTTTTATTAACAGTATCAGTTTAACTCTGAGATTACTCAGAATTTATTTTAAAAAGAACATGTACCACCTCTGACCTTTGAAAACCATAAAACACTGCAGAAACGTAGATGGCATTGTTATTTTGGTTTTAATTATTATCACTGGTGCTGAGATTTGTGTCTAGAATCAGTTTGGCATCTGATGACACCCAAAAGGTTAGTGGAGCCATGATTTCATGCCATTAGGTGAAAATGCAAAAAGTACTATTCAAAATTCAAATGGCATTTATCGACTATCTCTTCTCTGGCAGGGCTGTCTTTGGAATTTATCTCTAAGTAGGGTTACCAGATTTATCAAAAAACAAAGCAAATTGAAAGACAGCAATAACCACAAGAGGAGGACGCCCCATTAAATTTGAATTTCAAATGAACAACAACTCATTTTAGTATTTTAATTATTTTCTTAGTTCAATATTATCCAAATACATGGATGTACTTATACTAAACAGTGATGGGTTGTTTACCTAAAATTCATATTTAATTGAGCATTCTGAGTTTATCAGACAGTCCTGCTGCAAAGATAGAAAAGTTATAATCTCTGAGCTCGAGAAACTTCTGTCCTGAGATCAACATTCCTGGTGGGAGCTGTCGCAGAAGAAGGAGCATCATGATTTCTGAGCAGAGAGGAAAGCAGGAGCTAACTCAGTCCCTCAGCCCTTTTCCCTTCTCACTAGAAAAGTGTCTACTAAGAGGCTATTCAAAAATATTTTGTTATGTGCTGAGGTCTTCCAATTTGGCCTAAGACTGATTTTTTTTCTTTCGAAGGTTGGGTTCTCAAACGTGGCACATAATTGGAAGTGAATAAATAAGTCAGTTCACCTGATCAAAACAAGCCTGTGGAAATCTCCCTCTTTCGGGCACGTGTACCTGGCAATTGACCTGAAAGTTGTAATTGGTCACATATTTTATTTCTTACCTCTAAGAAATAGATGGCACTGTTATAACACATGCCTCTATTTTCTACCATCAACACCCACAGCTGAGTCCCTGTCCAAATGCTGAATGTTTGTAATGAACTCGTCACCCCCAGAATGTTGCCCCTCAGACAGACGTGGAGATAGCAGGGAACTAGATTTAGAATTTCTACACTCCAGCCCTTGCTCTCCCTAACTCACTACATGGCTTGATTCTAAATTAGATAGTTGAAGTAGATGCTTTTTAAAGATTCACAACTCAAGAAATTTATAGCTTTAAAATTAAGAAGTATAGATCTAACCCTCTACTCATCCTCAATTTAAAGTGAGGACCCTAAACTCAAATGGCGACAGGCGTCAGTTTGGTAACTAAGTGAGTGACAAGCTAGATGGATTCCATGGTAACTTGCAAAGCACGTGCGATTTCAGACTGGAGGGGAATCTTCAGCTCTGACCTTGCCAATGATGAGGGAACGAGGGCTACGGTGGCTACATCCTGAAAAGTCAACAAAATATTTACAGAAGGTGAAAATGTGTATGTTTACATGAAATTTTCTGGTTATTAGATGGCTATCACTAATGTAGTGCTTTTTAAAAATGAGTAAAAAATACCCCGCCAAATGGATGTAGTCTATGGCCGCTAGTTTTCCCCTGATTCAAATCATTCTTATATTGGTAAGTTGTTGTTTTTTTCCAGGTTTCAAATCACAGGAGGTTTTGTCTTTCTTTCTTGCGTCTTTTTCTTATATTGTAAAGTAATGTGCAGGTTTTGAACAAATAGAGTTGACCCTCGAACTGTACAGGTGTGAACACTATGTATCCACTGATATGAAGATTTTTTTCAAAAAATATAAAGAGTACTATAAATCTATTTTCTCTTCCACATGATTTTTAAAATAGCATTTTCTTTTTTTCCAGCTTATTTTATTGGAAAACTTCAGTGTACTTAAGACACTATAGTATACAAAATATATGTAAATTGACTCTTTGTTTTGGTAGAGCTCCAGGTCCACAGTGAACTGTTAGTAGTTAAGTTTTTAGGGAGTCAAGTAATACAAGGATTTTTAACTGTCTGGGGCAGGGGAGGCGTTGGGACTCCTAACTTTCCAAAGTCAATTGTATTCTATTATTTACATGTGTATTTTAGTATTGTCTTCTTCCAATTAGTTACCTTGAACTAATAATAATATTAACATCTACTGAGCATTTATATAATCTAAAAACTATGTATATGTATATTTTCATTCCATCTTCAATAAAACCCTGTTAGATAAATATTATTTATTATCACATTATACAAGGCTTTAGTTAATCTTTGTCCTTTAACAAACCACTCCAAAATTATTCACCTAAAAGAACAATAGCTTATCATTTCTAATGATTCTGTGGGTTGGCAACCTGGACGGTCCTTTTGCTGGTGCCACCTAGGATTATCATATGACCACTATCACCTGATGGCTCATCTGAGGCTGGAGGGTCCCCTGTCTGGCTATTGGCTGTCAGCTGGTAACCACCTGTCTTCTCCACATGAACTCTCATCCTTCAATAGGCTAGATGGGGCACCTTTATAACATGGTGATCCAATTTCATCAGGGCAAAAATGAAAACCACAAAGCCTTTTAATACCTAGCCCCAGAGCTGGTATAATGTCATATCCATTATATTCTTAGCCTAAGCAATTCATGAGGCTGGCTAGTTCAATAGGGGAGGGCACTGCTCCACAAGAGTATGCATTTAGGGAGGCATATTTTATCCGAGGCCATCTTGTAGCAATCTACCAGATACAGATGCCTAAACTGAGGCAGACAATGCCTGAATCATTTGCCTTTGATCATGCCATTTATAAGTAGCCAAGCCAGGTTTTGAGTCCACATGGCCCCTTTTGGTAACTTCAGGCCAAAAGCTGTTATTTCAGTGACATGGCTATTTATTTAGTGTAACTTCCTTGAAGGATAACATTTATTTAGTGATACACACTTTTGTACCTTTGTTTTTAAAATCACTCTATAATTATTCTTGGAATGCCCATCTATTTAAAAAGCCTGCCTGTGGAGAGTTTAAACAACGACAATTAATGTTTAGCATCCTGCACTCTGGTTTGAATGCCCAAGAAGACCAGAAAACATGGACTTACATTTAAGTCTTCATTTTTGCCTTTATTTAGAGAAAAAATGAATTAAATGATATAATAAACTGCATCCATTTGTTCCATGGAGAGCAAGGTTAGGGAGGGGAGAAAGATGGTAGCTAACATACCTTCTACTCAGAAAGAAAAAAAGACAGAAAACGAATCCCTAAGTGTAGATAATTCTGAGAAATGCATTTCAAAAATGTTCTTAGCATGTCTTTAATGGGGGTCAGTGTGCATGTTGAGACTTGGATGCATTATTGGAAATGATTTCTTCAACAAAGTAAAGATTTCATATCCTAGAAAGTAAAGTTGTTGACCAGCATGTCAGATGAGACAAACAGAATATAATTTCTTAACATTCTAGGAAAAGTGTTGAAATAACTAAAGCAAACTGAAAGGACTGTTCATTGGTAAGGTTGACTGACTGTTCTATTTTGAGATACAAATCAACCAAAAAATTCAATTTACAATACTTTATTAAGTACTCAGAAGTTGAGCTAACTTTTACGTATCAACTATTTAAAAAAAAAACTAGTTTCATTTTGATTGGTCATTGATTGTCTGTAAATTGCTTGCTTTCTCCAAATAGTGTTGCATAATTTTTGTGATCTTATTTAGATTTGTACACAAGGAAACAAACCAAAGAATTAACCTGAAATAGGTTTAATAGGAACAAGAAAAAATAGAATACTTCTGGGCCTATGTGAAATTTTCAAAATTTGTGAGCGATCAGAATTTTGCAATTGGATTCAAAGACACAATATTTATTCACTTCTTGGTAATAAGAAAGTCTGTGCTCCTAGGATAAAATATAGGAAAACTCAGAGTTATTATGTTCTCATTCCAGTGCTATTATCGACAGCTTTGAACTTGTCAAATAGCTTCCCTTTGCCCCAGTTTCTCCCCTTTATAATGGGTATAAATGCATGAGCTTTTTTTAGGGACAGAGCGGTACATTATTTTTTCTTCTATAGATTTAAAATAAACTCAAGTAACCAGTGAGGAAGACTACATGCCTCATCATGACAGTGTCTTTGTGTCAAGTCTGTACTGGGAACCGTAACAGGTGGAGGTGAGAGGCAGGTGGTATGGGGCTGGCACTCCTGAAATTGGAAGTGTGAGCTGGTTCCCCCTTATGGACAGAATAGGGGGACTAGGCCATGGTCCCTCCTCCACTGCCTTCTGAGTTTGCTCCCTCATGGAAAAGCCCAGATGCTCCAGCCTGTGAACACAACTTATGACTGAGACACGTGTGTTTTCTTATAAGAGTACAAGGGAAACAGAACTTTTATTTTTTTCTGCAAAGCCATGATTCTGTCTTGATATAACAGAAAACTTAATGAAGTGTACAAATACTTAATACTCAATTTAAGAGACATGATCCTAGATTTTGAAGGAAATGTATGTAGATGTTTCAACACTTAATGAATATCAAAAACACTAGAAATCACTAAACTGCATATTAATTATTCATTTATTCAACAAATACTTTCGAAAAAATGATTGCATTTGGGATACCATGCTAGATGATGGAGATACAGCCTTAACTAAGACAAGAGGTGGTGTCTAGGTTCATGGGCCCTGTATGTGGGGTCCTGCGAACTTCAACAGGAGAAATCTGATCCTCACCAACGTAAATGGAATGAAAACCACCACCAAGATCCAGAGAACAATAGCCTTCATAAAATGTGATTCCAAATGACATGGTAATAAATGCGACAGTCGACATAGAGAGAGTATTGTGTTTTATGTAACAGGGACATGGACTACAGTTTCTTACAGCCTCCATGCAAATAATTTTTGCTGAGATATTTCCAAGGGCCAGAGTTAGGAATAAAATAGAAAAGCAACAATATTCATTTGCATACATTTGCACATCCACTACCCATTCTTCACTGGAAATTAGAATTCTTAAAAGTTACCTCAAAAAAATGTAATTTCAAAGTTTTCTTTTCTCGATACCTTCTGGTAAACCTAATCACGGTTTTCCTAGTATGCATACCAGAGGTTTGTAATGAGCACTTAAAAGCTTTTCCTTGCTCACCGTATTGGAAAGATACAACATTTACCATTCATAAATGTTAATAGATGTGCAAACTTACTGAGCCCAGGGAAAGTGATTGCCAGAGAAATTACAGTGTCTAGGACTGGGAATGACGAAGGCAAAACTAGTGCATTCTACATACCATCCCTCTAAATCGGAGTCCCAGGTGTGGTCCCCCTTGTATGCCTCTTCGTGTCTGGGAGAGTAACAAGCCTGCAACATACTTCCAGATAGTTCAGGCTTTCATTGAAGTTTCAGGTCTGCTTTTGCTTTCCAGTCATGCTGCTTGTAATACTTAACAGCAACAACACTATTACTATCACATGTTATTTTCTTGATGTATGCCAGTGACTTTACTAAATGCCTTTGTCACATTCGTCAATTGGTAGGGAAAATACCCTACAAGGTAGGCAGCATAATTATATTCACTTTCAGATAAAGAAACTGAAATTCCCAGAAGTGACCTGAACAGAGATGTGGAGTTAATAAGAAGGTTAGCCAAGATTCCAACTAGACCTGTCTGATTGCAAATATTGGAATGTTCACCTCTACTTACCCTGCTAAGAAAAGCAATAAGGCAATAATTAAAAGAGGACAAATCATGCCTGGAAGAAAAGTGAGCTCCAGCCATTTAGGTGGGAATAGAGATGGGGTTACCATATATGTGCGATGCCTGTGAGAAAATTTGGTTATACATTCTTTATGTATACCGTATGCACACAGAGATATACACAGTAAATGAGATTTATTTATTCTCACCCCCTTTATTGAAAGCAGCAGCTTAAGATAAAAAAAAAAGAAGAAGCAAAATCTGTGTGATCAGCCAAGAAGTATTAGATAAGTGGATGTGTCTGGAATACTAAATCAGCCGACCAGCCTTTTCCCACTGGCCGCTCAATAGTGTAATAAGCATGCCCGCCACTTGAACTGAGAGTTTCAGAACTTATTGGCCCTGATCTGACAAACCTTAAAATAAAAGAATCATAAATTCCACATTATAAAAAAGAGAATTAAAATAAATATTTCAAACCCTGGAATATTATATTACAACTGGATTTTTAGCCCTTTAAATCATTTTGCTTAGAAACAAAAGGACAATTTTTATAATTTAGGAACTGCTTGATGTGCATGCGCACTGCTCAGACTTACCAAAAAGTATGTTCCTGTTTAAATTCTTTAAGAAAATGTAACAGAAATCACCAGGCTGAGAAGAGGTGTGAAGATGTTTTCACATCTCCCAGCCCTCTGAAACCTACAGTGAGGCTCTTCTCCATCAGTTCAGAAATGTGGCTCCCAGGTCCCCTACAGTCTGGCTTCACTTTATATGCCTCACTTTCTTTCCTTTCAATTAAGGCAGCATTTTAATCCTGACACTATGGCTACACACAAACCGAATTCTGGCCTCCCATTGCTGCTTATGTTATAACACACGTTTCTGTACGCATGCCATGGCTTCTCTCTGCTTCTTTTCCGATGGAAGGTTCAGGTTAAATCCTACCTGCTCCACAAGACACATTCGAAAGAGTTATGTTACACTTATAATCTATTACACTCATAATCATCGGCACATGTTCACCGTATCTTGTGTGCGTGTGCGTCTGCTTTTAGTTTGGAAGGCGCTTTGGCAATACAAAAGTAAAAATGCGGAATTTCTTTAATCCACGATAATGCTGTAAAGAATGTATGTATATATTTATAATATATATTTGTAATATGTATATTTATAATATATATATGTATGCAAAAACTTGGAAAATAACCTAAAGAGAAGATCAGATAAAATTTACTTCTCTCTAGGGAGGGAGATACACAGTTTGATAAAACTGGAAAGTATTAATAACGGATTTTTACTATAAGTACTTAACATGCATGAGAAGCAGTGTACCTACAGAGAAAGTATAGGAAAGAAACTTCAGGGGAGAAAAGGATCTTCTCTCCCAAGTTTGTAAGGCATTGTCCCATTGTCTTTTCACCCGAGGGTTTGCTGGTGGTCATTTCAATGTTCTTCAGATTCTTGTTATTTTCTGTGTAATCTGTCTTCTTTCTTTCTGGAAAGTTTTAGAATTTTCTCTTTATTGCTTATGTAGAGGTTACTGATTTTTGGAATTCATTCGGGGGATCTAGGGGGAAGTCTGGCTTTTCTTTGCCAAGAGCAGAGTTTAGAGGTCTTTTGTCTGGAGACTTCTGGTGCCCTCTGAGGAAAATCCTTTGATACCTTTCCTGGAGGGTAGATGTCAGGTTGGGATATCCTCAAGGGTGGCAGATTCTTATCTTTGTGGAGTACATTTGTCATTTGAAAACACTCAGAGGTTATTCAGTCAAGTCAGATAAATCAGTGAGATGGTAATTAAACAACAAAAAAATAAGGTGTGTCCCTGCCCAGTGTGGCTCAGTTGTTTGGGAATTATTCTGCAAAGCAAAAGGCCGCCAGTTCGATTCCCAGTCAGAGCACGTGCCTGGCTTGCAGGTCCGATCCCCAGTTGGGATGTGTACGAGAGGCAACCAATCAATGTTTCTCTCCCTCTCTTTCTCTGTCCCTTCCCCCCTCTCTAAAAGTAAATAAATAAAATCTTAAAAAGAATAAAGTCTAAGTATAAAATAATTAAACAGACTGTCTTGGGCAGCTCAGATCTACCTTTCTATAATCTGCTCTGTGGTACTGGAATGGAAATGTGCAAACTGCATCGGTGTCCTGCCGAATGGTTTCTGCCAACAGAAGACCCCGGGGGGAGATGGAAGGCAAGAGGAGGTGCTCCCTCCCCTCAGCGTTGCCAGGAGGCCGCATTTGGGTTCATTGTGATTGATACAACCTTTGTCCCACACTCCCAGAACCGCCCTCATTATCCCTAACTGAAATTCTGTACCGGCCAGGCAATGCTTTCCCCCCATCCCCCCAAAGTCCATGTCCCAGCTCTCTGGGGTCCCTTCTCACATGGCTGGGGTACTTCATCAGCAGTAGCTGCTCTGTTCTCAAGGGCCTGGGGGGCCCATTTCCCTGGATTCTAGGTTACGATGAGCCCGTTTTCTTCCCCTTGCTCCAGCCCTGGAGGTGTCTCCTAAGGGTCCCCTTTTCCCCCTTCTGTCTTTTTAGGCCTCCAATAATTCTCTCTGCTACAATGCTGGTGTGGTTTCTCTTTACATGACAAGGCTGAGACTGAAATACTCCAGAACTGACCTTGAAGCAATGCAAAGACATTAAAAAAATGTGAGTAACGACAGCATCAGTTGAATATTATCTAGAAAAAAAAGTGTAGTGTTTTAAACTGCAGGCTTTGAAGTCCTACAGCGCAAGATTGCATCTTGGCTCCATTACTTGCTATGGTGTGAGCCTAATATTTTTGAACATCTGTTTCCAAATAGCTTAACTAAGAGTAATCCCTATTTACTTGGGTAGATACCAGCAGTAAATGAGATAATAGGTGTGAAACACTTAGAATAGTGCTTGGCCCATAATAAATGTTCAATAAATTGTCTTTAACATATTAGAAGTAAAGAAAAGTTGCTTAAATTAAAATATGTGCTCATATTTATTAAAAAGTCATCAATTTATGATCTCTATGTGTGTTTCCCTTTAAGAACTTAGAGTGTTGTACTGTTACCAGATATTCCAAAATATGACCGTATTAGTTTTTGGAAAATTTAGCACTGAAATTGAATTCTAAAAGATTCTATGTAGTGAAGGCTCACTCACATATGTGATAGGCTCCCATTAGCCATTTACTAGCTTCTCTCTTCTCCTATTTTTCTTTTTAATTATTTCCTTTTTCTCTATACCAAGCACTTGTATTTCTTACATATTTTATATGTGTCCAGCATTGAGTTAACAAATATAAACAGTATTCTTTGTTGGTTACTTTATCTTTATAACATGCTAGATTTATTTCAAATAATTCTTTGGCACAATTCACTGAAATAAGCCCATGCTCCGAATCTCTTTAATATTTGAACCAATCATCCTTGACTGTCTCTACTGTGTATTTTCTCATAGGAATGGATAAATTACATCATACAGGGAGCAGTTTGAATTTTGGAGCCGTTCAAAATTTTCAGTTTCTAAAAATACGTATTGTGAGCCTCAACCCTCACGACAAACTTATTCTAGAATTATGCACATTTTACAAATGAAGAAGCAGTTCTATTTTAAGTCTGTAACTTCCTCAAGGTCAGATGTAGTCACTGGCAGTGTCAGGAAACACACTGAAGTCTTCCTTGTCACCTTGTAATGTCATTCGACTCTCTGCTCCATGGACTCTTTTAAAGTTCCACACATGTGAGGTATCTGTCCTTGGCTATGGCATCCATTGAGGAAATGATTGAAGCAACATTTTATTTATGTTCAATTTCTAGTGTAAGTTCTTCAAAGGGATTCACTGCATCTACTACCTTGTTCTCAGTCTGAGGGTTGAAGTTGGCGAAGCAAAGCATGTTAGAATCATCTTTTTGTATTCTGATGACTTTGGAGGTGTGTGTGTGCATGAGTGTGTGTGCATGTTGTGATGTGAGCCGAGGGGGCAAGGACAGCAAGGATTGAGAACCTCTTCGAGTGTTGTCAAATGAGCCCGAGGAATTTCCTTGCCTAAAAAATATTTCAAAACTAGAGTATGTCTCTGCCAAAAATGACTTAAAGTATTTTTATTAAAGATAGAAAAAGCAGTTAATATTAAAATAATTTCAGATGCCCACACCCACCTTAATGTTTAGTCTGCTTTAATATTGCCATCATATAAGGGCTTCAGCGTCAACTGTGGGATCACACGTTCATTAAAATGATTTATTTTACCAGTTAATTTTTATCAGTTCTTCAAAGAGCCAATTAACAACAAAATTAATAGGACAGCACAATACCATGTGTGAGGCTGTGGTATGTTAGAAATACCACTCACTTGAAGATTAAGCAGTTTAGGCTCTGGTCCCACCTCTGTTCCTCATTAGTGTTTTGGCCCATGGAAGACATTTACTCTCCAGTATTTTATTTTATTTATCACATCCACAAAATGAGGTGAATGAAGTAAAGTCTAAAGATTCCCCAACATTAATCCTCTACTTTCTGATGTAAAGAGAAAATCTAGGTTTTTAAACCACCAGATCCATTCAAAGATATTCAAGATCAGAACTGTTCAAACCTCTTTAACACACACACCCAGGTGTACGCACATCTGAGTGATTTTACGATATGTCAGTTAAGTACAGATGATTACTTATTATCACATATATCTTATACTCCATAAAAGGAAATATGTCTCCATCTCTGTCTCTCTCTATCTCTCTGTCTGCACACAGAATGGCCAAGCAGCCCTTTGGGTCCTAACAAACAAGCAAGAGGATTAATTTTCTCCCTTGCTCCATTGTCCTCAGAAAATGGATTCTATGTGCAGCGTGGTTATTCTTAGTTTTGCTTAGGAAGGCAAAAATAAATTTATGTTTTGAGCTAAATGAGTATGGAATAAATGTGTCCATAGCTCCCTGTGTGTATGTATATCACTATGTCAGATAGCTGAGGACTTTCCAACATGTGAATTTCTCAATATCTCATTTAACTAGAAATGTCTTTTTACTTTGTGTGCATGATTAGATATATATTATAGATCTACATTTAAAATCTATTATGTATTTAAATATTTACCATATAATTTAATTATTTTAAAGAATTTATTCTATCGAAAGTTACGAATTTATTGCCTTTGTCAAGTTTGGTATAATGTACTTTATTATACTCTGGCTAATATCATCTTGCATGATAGAACTAAGAGAAGGGAGCCATATGAAAAATAAAATAAGAACATTTAGTTAGTGTAATCATTTGCACCCTATGAAACCAAAATTTTTATTCTGAATTTTCCACACTGTTCGTTTGAGCTTTATTTTGACACAAACATTTTTTAACACTCTCACAAGCTAGAACTGAAGACTCAGAAAGGGTCAGAAAGGACATAAATTAGGATCAGTGGCCCCAATTTAGTCTAGTTCCAATGATGGTCCATGCGGAATAATCAGAGGTGATAACCAACACAGTTCAGAGGAGAGCCCGGGCCTCCTGTGCACAGAACAAGAGGCGATTCACTGCAGACCCTGTCTAAGCTTCATCTTTCAAGTCCTTAAGCTGTTGTGATAGAACTGCTTGACTTCAACGTCAAATCCCATGCATTTGTGAGCTCTGTTTGCTCAGCTTGCTTCCAGTCTATTTCCTGTTAAATCTTTACTGGACTTCAGGACATACAGTTAAGTGTTTTAGGCAATAACCAGATAAATTGTCATACTTTTAAAATGTCTTATTTATTTGCAGTTGGATATCTCGAAACTAGACATGTACGGTGTGCTTCCTGAT